>VZTM01021160.1:0-31916 GCA_013400555.1 Jacana jacana
TCCCTCCTGGAACCAGGACAGAAACCCAATCAGATAAGGTTCCAATGGGTTGTGGTGCACAAGGATACAAAGGACCAAGCATTCTGCCATATCCACGGTCCTGTGTAAGTACTCATGGTCTGCTTCTTAATGATATAAAACCTTCTCAGAAAACCTGACAGGCCGGGTACCATGGGAAAAAGTACTGGAGGGGAGAGGGGTCCAAGAAAGCTGGTTAGTATTCAAGGATCACCTCCTCCAAGCTCAGGAGAGGTACACCCCAAGAAAGAGGAAGTCAGGCAAAAAAAGCCAGGAGGCCTGCATGAATAAGCAACCTGGATAAGCTCAAGAACAAAAAGGAGGCCTATAGGGGGCAGAAGCAAGGATGGGTAGACCGAGTGGAATATAGAGAAACTGAGTACCAGAAACCAGATTAGGCAGGCTAAAGACCAGACAGGATTCAATCTGACCTGGGACATCATGGACAACAAGAAAAACTTCCCCAGATGTCAGGGATAAAGGCAAGACTAGGGAAGTTGTGGGCCCCTTCTGGAAGGAAACAGGAGACCTGGTCACTGAGGATGTGGAAAAGGCTGAATTACTGAACAACTTTTTTGCCTCTGTCTTCACTGGCAAGGGCTCTAACCACACTGCCCAAAGTCACAGAAAGCAAAAACAAGGGCTATGAGAATGAAGAACTGCCCACTGTAGGAGAAGACAAGGCTCAACACCATTTAAGGAACCTGAAAGTGCCTAAGTCCATGGGACCTGATGAAATCCATCCATGGGTGCTGAGGGAGCTGATGAATGAAGTTGCCAAGCCACTTCTCATCATATTTGAGAAGTCATGGCACTCTGGTGAAGTTCCCGCTGACTGAAAAAGGGAAAATATAACTCCCATTTTCAACAAGGGAATAAAAGAAGACCAGGGAACTATGGGCCACTGAGTCTCACCTCTGTGCCTGGCAAGATCAAGGAGGTGATTGGAGGCAGTCAACATGGCTTCACAAAGGGCAAACCAAGCCAAACAAATTTGGTGGCTTTTTACGATACTGCCACAGACTTGGTGGTCAAGGGCAGAACAACAGACGTCACCTACCTGGACTTATGCAAAGCATTTGACACTGTCCCGCACGACATCCTGGTCTCAAAACTGGAAAGGCATGTATTGGATGGATGGGCCACTCCGTGAATCAGGAACTGGCTTGATGACCGCACTCAAGGGGTTGTGGTCAGAGCTGAGTGGTGTTCCTCAGGTGTCAGTACCGGGACCAGTGCTGTCTAACATCTTTGTTGGAGACATGGACAGTGGGATAGAGTACACCCTCAGCAAGCTTGCCGATGACACCAAGCTGTGTGGCATGGTCGACAAAGCAGAGGGAAGAGATGTTATCCAGAGGGACCTGGACAGGTTTGAGAGGTGGGCCCATGTGAACCTCATGAAATTCAACCGAGCCAAGTGCAGGGTCCTGTACCAGGGACATAGCAATACCATGTTCAAAAACAGGTTGGCTGGAGAGCAGCCCCGAGGAGAAGGACTTGGGAGTGGTGGACGAGAAGCTCAACATGAGCTGGCAGCGCACACGGGCAGCCCAGAAAGCCAACCACATCCTGGGCTGCATCAAAAGAAGCATGACCAGCAGGTCAGGGGAGGTGATTCTACCCCTCTACTCTGCTCTCATGAGACCTCACCTGGAGTACTGTGTCCAGCTTTGGAGTCCTCAGCATAAGAAAGACATGGACCTGTTGGAACAGGTGCAGGGGATGTCCACAGAGGTGATCAGAGGGCTGGAGCACCTCTCCTATGAAGACGGGCTGAGAGAGTTGGGTTTGTTCAGCCTGGAGAAGAGAAGGCTCCACAGAGACCATATAGCAGCCTTCCAGTATCTGAAGGAAGCCTACAAGAGAGCCAGAGAGGGACTCTTTGTCGGGAAGTGTAGTGATAGGACAAGGGCTAATGGTTTTCAATTGAAAGAGGAGAGATTTACATTAGATACTAGGAAGAAATCCTTTATTGCGAGGGTGATGACACGCTGGAACAGGCTGCCCAAAAAAGTTGTGGTTGCCCCATTCCTGGGAATGTTCAAGGCCAGGCTGGATGGAGATTTGAGCAACCTGGTCTGGGAAGTGTCCCTGCCCATGGCAAGGGAGCTGGAACTTGATGACCTTTAAGGTCCCTTTCAACTCTAACCATTATATGATTCTAAGAATAAACTGAACTATTAAGGGTCTCTAAATGGATGAAGGTGGTCTGTGTCAGTAACACCAGATGCTTTTGCATTACCACTCGAATGTGCAGCCTACATGAGGTCCATTCCTGCAAGGATGTTTTCTATTAAAAGTTACCTTAAGTTTACTTAGGTAAAGGGCGTACTGAGATTCTGTCATTAACACAATGCAGGACACACAACTGTGGTCAAATTACACCTTAAAAGAAAGCATTGCTATAGATATCACTCTATAAGAGCATAAAACCAAAGGGCATTTCTTATACCACTACCATTCTGATCTTCAACCAAACCAGCAATTTTTTAAAATAACTGCCTTTCTTGCACTGGCATACACACATGGTTGCAATTAGGCTGTATCAGCACAACTCTTTGAAAGTGCCACTACTAAAGGCTTTAAGCTTAGACATAAATATGAGCTGTAAATTCAAACTTGGCACATACTACGAAACAGCAGCATGAAAGCAAGATTATTTATCTGGATTACTGCTCAGCAAACTTTCAGGCATCAAAAAATCCCCACTGGAATTATAAACAACAAAACCACATAGTTCAATCAGCAAAATCAATTTTGGTTCTGCATAGGACCAGATGCAGTCTGTAAAATACTGTCATTCTTCTCCTGACTATTAAGAAATACAACCATATATTAAGTTTAGAAAACATTACAGCTATTGATGAGCATACTGCTCTTAATATCATTTACTTGTGAGGTTAACTGTGTAGCATTCACAGAAGCAGAACAGGTTACTGATTGTATAACACACAGCAAGTGTGATCATGAGTACATCTACAATTTAAAGTTATTTCACCTTTCAAATTACCTGTGCCCATTCTTCAGAAATGAATACTGTCTATATAGCTTAAGAGAATGCAATTGTTGCACCCAGCAGCACTGACCTCTAATCAAGTCACTCAGCGGTGACAAGAATAAGTCACAGCTAACCTACAGCTGTGACTTGCCCATGCAAAACATTCACGGTTCTTTTCCAACCAACTTCAATAGCCCAGTGCTCGGTGAACAAGTCACACTCTCATAGATGTGTTAGAGAGAAAGCAATAGCAAAACAGGGACCATGTCAAAAACCTGAATTTTTATTATGTATATCCTGTAAACAAAGAAATTTGTAGCAGTGAAAGTCTAATTTGCAGTAATAACAGCAGTTTATATATTCACCACCAGTGGGCAGCAAAATCATAGACCAACTGGGTTTACATGCAACTCGCCTTCAAACACAGGACTGCAAGTCGTGCCTGACTATAGCTTAGTTATATCCCAGCAACCAATGTGTTTTGCATTCAAAGTTTTTTTTTGTGTTAACTCAGGAAACTGTGGTTACTGCATATCCCAACAACAAAAAAATCCAAACAAAACAGCTCACTTGGAGTTCAGGTTGCAGAGACACATTTTTCATTGGCAAAGTCATTAAGAGAAGAAATTCATAATTTTAAGTATTCTGTCAGCCAGTTATACAATTAATGTAAATAATATAAGGAAGACCACAACATAGACATTACCAACCAAAGAACTCATAATTTATGATTTAAAAACCATCACATTTTCTCACATGCATGAAAAAACCTGCTGTTAACGGATGAGATCTAGGGGTGCTAATAACTAAGAGAGGAGATTAGCATGCACTTTGGGAATATGAAGCTTGTTAGTCTATTAAAGGCATCTGTTCTGTCTTACGCACTTCCTAAAACGCATGAAAGCAAAGCTCCTGCTCTGCAGACCTAATTAGAAGGTAAGTCTCCCCAGCTTCTTTTATGCTAGTGAGATGCTCTAAACTGTGCTTGGAACTAAGAAGCTCTGATTGTCAGTGTGAGCTTCTAGTAATTACTTTGCATTTAAAATCGAGGAGTTAGTTGTAACGATGGAAATGCAGTGTCAGAAAATGTGAGTTTAATACAACTCAGCAAAACATTACTTTCTCATACTGAAATTACCAGCCTGCTATATAGTAAGCTTCATATTCCATCTTGTGTGAAGGGTAACTGTGCTGAAACTTTATTGTATGAGAAAAAAAGGGGGGGGAAGGGGAGGGAAGGATACCTCTCAAGGGAGAATTATACAGGGAAAAAATGCATCCTTCACTGCATAACTGTGTTAGAAGGGGCCAACTCAAATATCAGAAAATTTAAGAATACAAAGCAGCAGGAGGGTCAGTCTTAAGAACAAGTTGACAAAAGGACGGCAGAAAAGGACATATGCAGGCTCTCCTTCCTTTCTGCTTTTTCTCCTGGGATTTAGCAGGGGCCAAGACCTAATGGATCACTGCTAATGGCAGCCATGCAGTGGCACAGGATGCATTAGGCTGCTACTATTTTTAGGCTCACTCTCCATACAGAAACTGGGCTCAGGTTTCTTGAGCTGCTCATCCATGATCATAAAAGATATGAACACAGCTGTAAACCAGACAAGTGCAAGGATGACAAGACTTCTGCATGCACTCTCCCACTTGCTAACAAAGAATGTACAAAGATGAAAGATACTACTTAAATATGTGTAACCTAAATGGCTGAAATGAAAACTACAGAAAAGCTGGAGATAGACTACGCGCTGAAGATTTCCATAACCTAAACCCTGCTTGCCCAGAAAAAAGAAAAGCTCACATAATCTGCACACACGCTTACTTGCTGCTGTGACTTTTCAAGCTGACCTCAGTATCAAAAGTGCTGAGACCCCGTAATTCCCAGCTTCAACAGAAACTGAAGTTACTTGGTTGTTCTGAAAACCTGACTAACATCTTTCAATAGGCCAAAAATAGTCAGGTCCAAAATCTTTACAAGAAACACACAAACTCCATATAAACTTCAGATAACAAACATTTTAATTATATTATCACTAAAATGATGTACTTCTAAAATAAGTATTATTGCCCAATTTTATATCCTTTTCTTGCAGACTGTCCAAGATTTTACTATATCAGAGGTATTATCTCATGCACACCGCTGAAGGTCAGCAATTTTGTGAAGAAAATGGATAGGACAAGAGAAACCCTTAACTGATATTTTTCTTTGTAAAGAGAGTAGAAAAGAAAGATAAAAACCACCATTGTAGCAACAAGAAAACAACATGATTTCTAAATGGTTTGTGTCAATACTGGCAGTGGGTTTTATTCTTGTAGACTATTATGTTTTCAGCTACTCTTTTATCTCTACAATAAATTATTTTAAAACAAAATCTGGCCACTGACATATGACTCAGTTTAAAAACAAAGCAAAACAAAATTTAAAATCTTGAATGCTTTGCAAGTGAATTCTGAAAACAAGCAAGGCTTTTGCAAGGTTCAACTTAAACGTGTTTTTTTTCCCAAAGATTATTGAGTACTTAATATTGGCAACAAACGAGTAGGAAAATAAATAGCACTTATTTTACTATAAAAAGCTTTATTTACCTTAACAGACTAATAAGCAAAGGCCAGTAAAAACAAAACAGTAGACTTACTGTAATCCATGGCATGTTGACAAGGCAACAAATGATACAGGATTTCCTCTAATTTCTCCCTGATAGTAGCAATGTTCTCCTCCCTGAAATTGGAAATTGAAACTGTAAATCCACAGGACATCACACATACCCCAACTCCATCCTGCCCAACACTGTATTTTCATAAAAACAATGCCAACACACTGACATGGCACCAAGAACTGACTATCACTCACACAAAGGTGTTCATCTATCCCCTTTAAGCCAGGGTTTGGTACCTAGACAAACATCATCATTTTGACTCTCTACACGGAATGTAGACATTTTCAGTGTGAAATCCCTGTCATCCTGAGACAGATTTCAGGGACAAATGACTCCAGAATTGCTCATCTTTCTTCACTGACTATGAAAAAAAGTTGGCAATAAGGGGCTTAGGCTCAGCACCTGGTCTGTACATGGCTACACTAGGGCAGATGAACTCTGCTCTGAGGGTAAGGCAATTTCCTACTTTTGAGGAGCTTATGAAATAATAGTAATACTTGATTAAAAAAAAAACCAAAGCAGATGTGCTCACTAGTGATCCAAAACTAATAGGAACAGTAAGTATAACCAAGCAGTAAAGGAATACAAAAAATAAGAAAATCATATCTGCCTCTTCTCTTTGAAAAAAAAAAGTACACCTTTCTAACCAAATCCAGCAGACCTTACTCAAAAAATCCCACCCTTAGTTTCACAGAAGCCACACCGATAGCAAAGTAAGCTCTACTGCACAAGCGCTGAATGTATTCAGTATTGCACAATGCCAATAGTTGTATGCAAAATTAGAAAAAAAAATCAAACATCCTTTAAATTCTCATGGGCACTCTACCCTGCAGAGAATCTTACCTATTAGTTCCTTGCCAAATTCAGCTATGTCATATTACAGCACTACTGTTGGTTAAAGGACTGTGAAGATTTTCAGTGCATTTTTTTTAATAGCAACACTTTACTATCTCTATTCCCTACTAGCAAATGTATGTATACTCCACCTAGCCTAATTTACCCAGCGGTGTGAATACTTATGTCCATTTATGCAGGGAGAGAAGGGCGTTACAATTACTGCTTTTTCAGAAGCTGGCAGTTGCTTGCATGAGGCACAGCACAGTCATTTTAGACATCTGACATTAAATGCTCTTAGATTTTACTTTTCAAATATGAAAAAAAAAAATCAAGAACAGGCAAAGGCAAGAAAACACAGAGAATATGTTGGTACCTCTTGTGTTTTGATCAGGAAATCCTGCTCTGTTTTCTACAAGGCGTGCAAACAAGTTTTGAAAGAAACTCTTATCCTGGTTTAAGGTAAAATGGAACCAACTTTCTGTTCAATAATTTTACTTTTTAGCTAGGCCTCCTCTAACTCTCTGAAATTAACAGCACATCGTGGAGAAAACGGTTCACTTTTAGAACGATAAGACCGGTGTTTGCACTTCATGCCAAGGAATGGTATGCAGAGAAGCTCTTGCTTATACTTACTGCTCTTACAACCAAGGTTAGTTAATTTCATTATTTACTGTGTGGGAGCATAGAGGGGTCCCACTCACAGGGAGGAGTGGACAGGACAAGTGACCCAAACCCAGCCAACAGGGTATTCCATCCCATCTGCCCCACGCTCAGTATAAAAGCTGAGGGCTCAAAGGGTTGGCCTCTTCCTTCAATGGCCGATGTCCGAGGAGGACCCTGTCTGTTTGTCTGCTTTTCATCCCAATCCACGTGTTCAGTGTCTGGGACTTCCCCATTGCCTGCTATCCTGGGAGCTTATTACAGTTTTTTATATAATTTTAATATTCGTATTTCATTAGTTTAGGTCCTCCTAAACTCATAAATCTCTGTATCTCTCCCCCTTTTCTCTTGGGAGCAAGAAGTGGGGGGAGAGCATCTGTCACTACCATAGGCCAATTCAGCCTAAACTACAACAACTAAGAAGTATGGCTGCCCCCATTCTGAGGTGCTCTCCTTAAGAGAGTAGATGAGCCTGTTTGTCAGAGTGTGGCTGCTCACAGGGAGCATTATTTCCTCTTTCTACATACCACTTCTTCCACTTGCTGTAGTGACAGCAGCCACCTCCACTGTCTATCCACCCTGGCATCTTTTTCTCCGTGTATATGGTACAGATACAGAACACCTTCAGTAAACTCATCTGCAGAGTGAGCACCATGCTACCCACCATGGGCACCTCCCTACAAAGATGTCTACAGGAAACACTAATGGAGCCACACAGGAAATGTTCAATAAGATATGCTGTTTATCTGGCTCATGTCTGTGAGAAGTTCAGGACTGACCCTCCATACCAGGCTACAGTGAGGTGTCTGCCAGAAGATGCATGATCCATCACTCTTGGACGAGTATTTTGGACGTAGATGGAACACGTGTGAAAAGGAGATGGTTCGAGTTTCTGCTTTGCACTCACATGCGTTTTAGCCACCAACATCATAAGCTATGCAGGACTTTAGACAGACTAGATCTTTTTCTTCTTTTTTCCTGAGACCTTGGTTTATTTAATCTATTTTATTTTGCTTTTTTACACCAACTTACTTCCTTTATCTTAGTTACTTTAAGCTCTCTTAATTTAAGATTTTCTTTCTTTCGGACTGTAGAATGCCCCCCCCCCCTACTGATCACAGTACTGCTTATGGCTTTCATGTCTTTCCAGAATACATGAATGAAAAGTAAACAGAAACTCCAGTAAGGTAATAACAAAACTAACAATCAAACTATATAAACTAAAATCTTATGAGTAATAAAATATTCTCTAAACAGAACTCTGATAGTAGTATTCCTGTGAATTATATAACTGGAGTAAGCATATGAATGTGGGAATAATACTGAAAAGACTACCAGCAGTGAGTTGTATAGAGTTGTTCTAGCTGTGGAAGGAATTTGAAGTAATTAGACAAATAGGTTTGTTCTCAAAAAATGTAGTTAATATGTACCAAAGTAGAATCTCAGGCTCCATTAATTTGCAAAACCATGTCTTTGTAACCAGGAAGAACATTTTTTCATACTAAGAATCCAAGTCTGTGGCTCAAAAGTGTGGTCTGATCTTCTTAACGAGAATCAAATAAATGCCCCATGATAGTACTTCCAAATTAATTTACTCCATAGTAAGTGTGTGAACAAATTTTTATGCATTCAGATCTAGCGAAGAAAAATATAAGAAAACCAGCTCTAGATTCTTGCCTAAGAAAAATAACTCAGACACGCAAACTCTATTCTATTTAATCAAACCAGGCAACTCATTGACCTAGTGACGTTCACTGTAATTCTAGTGGAGACAAATATAACTCTGATCTTCTGAGTCTTGGGGACTGATTCTTACCACTACAAAGCATATATTTCTATACGCTGTTATCTGGGGGATATTTTTACACATGGACTTACGTTCCTCAACATAATGTAACTCATCTTGAACCAGTTAATAAAATTTAAGGGGTTTAAATGAAAACACCTTTTTTCAAGTACTTGATGCAATAGTGGTGTGCTGGGTTTTTCTAAAGAGAACTGTTCAGTGTAAGAAATCCTGCTGTCAGGATACTTCTAAATGAAGTTCTGAGAATTGTTATAATCTCAGCAAGGAAATAAGAGGTGATGTAGTGAAACCACATGTCGCTAGCGCTGGTTGGCTCTGGGAAGAGTGATTGCTCAGCATTCCTTAGCAGTGTCTCAGATAAAACATGCCAGTAATGTGGCACATGGTGAGTATGGCGCCAATTTTATATTGTACTTTTGGCAGATTCATTTTCAACAGTTCACAAAACCTACAAAGAGAGAAGCACTTAAAGCTACAAAGTCTGGGACTGCTTCTGTACAGCCAGGACAACTGAGAGGACTCTGAAGGACAGTGTTTTCTTTAGAGTTCATATAATTTTGGACAGTAAGTTTACTGTTGTTGCCCCCCTGAAATGCTGAGGCAGAAATCCTGTAGGTTTTGACATGTACTAAAGCTCCTTTATCGCAGGTGCTGTATTAAGATACACTATACAGGAAGAATTGCAGTACATGTGAGATCTAAAACCTCCAAGAGAATAAATGCATTCATCACATCTACTTTTACTCTCCTCTTGGAAACACTCGAGAATGGACTGGGGTTGTCTTTCTTCTTTATTGACATCTGTAGCAGTGAAATAGGAACTGAAAAAAAAAATTAATTTCTTTCCCCTAAAAATATTCTGAGCCTTTGTGAAAATTAAGACTTCCACCAAGAGCTGAAATTGTCACCATTGCCAACAACAGTTTAGTTCAGAATGTTAAGGGTCTTTTGCAAAGCGCTATTGGCTTTCTGTAGCTATTAGCACTCCTCTCTACTCTCAAAAGCAGGCAATAACTGCTCATCTCAGCAAATCAAACCTCCACATTGGCCTTTTTCAGCTACTGGGGAATGGTTTAGTACTAAGATGAAGAGAAAATCAGACTGCTCTTCAAACAACTATCAAAGTGAGTAGCAAACTTACCCCCTTTTGCTCTAAAACTGAACCTGGGCTAGTGCAGAGTCTGAGAAAAAATTAGGCTAAACATCATCAAACGTGAGACAAGGTGATAATGTGTGTGACAGGCCTGCAACACACGCGCACACACTAAGGCCATATCCAAAGGCAGTCTATTGCTAAAGCAGAGAGAAGTTCAACATTTTTGCCTCCACAAGGCATACAGCCACTATTCATGCCGTGATTATAAGGCAAATTTTCTGCCGATGCCCATGGCATGCAGTTTTCCATTTCCTCAGTTCAGTAAATTCTCCTTCTTTCATGAAACCTCTCATCCTTACCAGTGACTTCCAAGAGCAATGCAGAATATACAGTTGTTTAATAAGTTTATTGATTTGAGGAGCTAATAATGTAATAACACTCCTCCTTTCCCCCGTAAAAAAAAAAAATAAATTAGAACCACTCCAGTTTCAATTACAACAAATTAATCATTATTACAGCGATCAGTGGATGACTCAGTCTCCTCCTTCATGCTGAATTTGAATAATTACAGGAAAATCCTGAACTAGGGGTATCTTGCCCTATGAACTGCTACAGCTCCTTGCCAACCAGCATGCAACCCTCTTTGCCCATGTCAGCCCGAGTTTCCCTGCAGCCTGTCTGGGTAGGTAGTGTGTCAGAACCACAAAAAATGAGAAGGCAGTGATGTTAGCAATGCAAGTAAAATCTGTCCCCATTTGTATCCTTTAAGATAGTTTGTCTTCACCCAGAGAGGCACCAGCTGCTGAGTAAACACAAACTGATTACACCACATTAACTGATATTCACAATGAAGGAGAGAAAGAAGCAAAACAACAGCCACAACAGTCAGTGATGGAGGCAGTTCACTCTTGTCTGCAGTCTCAGTGAACCATCTGCTGACTATACACTGACAGTGTTTGTTATTCACCTCTGAGACATTGTGACCTTTCCAGGAGAGGAAATTAAGGATGCGCATTCATCTGCTTTTAAATCACACTGGACATCAGAGCTTCAAGTAAGCAATTTTCTGCAATTCAGAGATGCTGGACATCAAAACTAATGCTACATTAAGACACTGAGCCTAAAATTGATAACCTCCTTCTTCCAGCAGCTACATATTTCTATTTTAACACTCATTAAAATCCAAAGGAGAAGAGATTGCTGGTCTGGGTCAGATCCTAGTAACACAGCTCACTCTTTCCTTGCACCAAGCTCCCAAATGGCCAGCGAACAATCACACCATAGTTCTACGAAGGCTCAGATAAGGATTAGCTTTTTAAAGAGCTACCCTTTTGGGGGTCACTAGTCTTAAAACTGCTTCATAAGTAATCACTTAGATCTGTTTACAAGTTATTAATATTTGCACAAATTTTGACCCTAAGATAACCAAGACTGTATGAGAAAGAGCAACAGGAGAAGAAAATGCACAGCCCCTCTCACTGACTTCTACAGCAGAAAGTTACTTGTTATGAATGGGTTTCTATTTGTAAATAGAAAAGTCAAAATGGTACTTTGACCTGTGAAACTGCATAGAGAGAAAATCTCTTTTAATTGACATGTGCTTCAGCAAAGGCAGGGGCCTGGCTTGCGAGGGTGTGCCATCCTGCAGCAGAGTCCTGGGCTCAGTGCTTACACAGCTCAGTAACAACTCCAGGGATCCTGGCATCACGTCTTCACAGAGTAGGTCTCCAAACTTAGTTACAGCGTACTATAGACTCCAGAAAGCCAACTGGTTTGAAAATGTGAATGGTACCTCTTCCATTGTAGGAGGACAGCTGTCACATGTACATGTACATATGTAAAACTCAGAGCTGATACGCTGACATTTGGTTATAATACTATTTCAAACTCTGAAATCAGAAATATGGATTCCAAAATTAGGATAAAACATCACTTCTCCACAAAAATGTCCATGTTTAAAGCCTGTTGGCAGTACTCTTAAAAAACCATAGATGCACATGTACGTGACAGAACGCTGCACATAGGCGACTCACTCCAAATGCCATTGGTGACTCATGGTGGGCACTTTCAGCAGATGGCATGTGCTATCAGCTCAGCTTCACAGTTCAGAGGCCAAATGAGGCTTCTATTTTCTGCCCAGTAGCTATGAGAGAAGATGCTCCATGAATGTAGCTGCAGGGTGTCGACAGAGAGCTCATGCCAGCGCAAAGCCATCTGGTCTAGGAGCTGCCTTGGCATCTGCTTGAGAAAGAGCCTCCTGACTCGCTTTGCCTTGGTGTTAGAGAAAATTATTTAATTATCAGCTGCCAGGTAAAGACAAGGCAGAGGAGAACAGAGTTGGTTACCTCTTTCTGCCCACTCCACTGTCTTTAAGTTAGCTCTCGTAGCAGTGTCTAGTGTTTCTGAATCGTGGCATACAAATCATTTTAACGACATTTTGCCCCATTCCCGCATGCCTATATGCAGGGAAAAGGAAGCAAAAATTTTAAGGAACTTTACAAATATTCTTTATAATCTACCCATACTAATCTGTCACATCAGTTCATCAGCATAACCCTAGTCTGAAGCTAAATTATAAGCATGTGATGTACAAGACTACTTATAAACACAACACAGAAAATGGAATGTTGGCATGCAGCTACATAGATACCAATCAGAAGAAGATAAAGTTGAGTAAAATGGAGAAAAATACTAATTAGATTTCCTTATTGACTTACTTCTGAATGACAGAAACTTCTCTAAGTGAGAGCTCTCAGAGCATGAGACTGTGTCTAGAGATTAATTTACTGTATATAATGCAGTACAAGCTCAGTATCCATAGGGAACAACAGCTATCTACAGAAGTCAAGATCAAGTAAGAAAAGATGTCAAGCTAAAGCACACTGAAGGCTTGCATGGAAGTGGTCTTTTGGAAGTACAGCAGCTTCAGTTTGCCTAGCTTAATTCCTCTTCAAAGGGATTAAGATAAACCCCAAAAGACACTTAAATTTTTTACTAAGAGAATCTACAAAGGGATTTAATGTTCTTTAGTGTTATAGCAGTAGTTTAATTTCTCCTAGCTATACTCGGTCTTTGCACGGTCTCAATTTACAGGAACCTTGGTTTATATCACTCACTGCCTATGTATGCTGTACGCTGTAGCTCATGCAGAAAAAGTAACTCAGGAGGTGCACAAAGTCTGGCAGGACCTTTCTGCAAATCTAGACACTGGATTGCTGTCTTCCCTCTGGGGCATGTGAAAACCACAGCAGACTACTCAAGTGGTGACTGCTGATGGTGACAGTCACTCAACTTCTCATTTTAGCAGAACGAGGACTTCATCACTAAGGCCCACAACTGCAACAGGATATGGATGTATGTCTTAAGCTCTTGATGGCTTCCACTTTCTGACAAATTTTCCTCCTCCTGGACTGGATTTGGCTTTTTATGTCACAAAGAAAAGGAAGACAAGATAATTAAATCTGCAAGATCCTACATGAGTCACAATCTGAGATTCATTCTAGTGTAGTCTATTCAAAAACACAGCCTGGAAAGGACTCCTAATACTGAAAACTGCCACTTTCAATTTCTCCTTCTCAGTAACAGGATGTAAGCTCGTAATACAGGGAGATAAACAGATATAAAAATATGTTAATGCAAATGTACATTAGAAGTGCCAACCTGAAGGACCACTAGGTCAGGCAAATGGATTATATACGACAGCCGGTTATCTTATCCATAGAGGATGCTACATTTTATTGAACCCCAAAAAGAACTGCCCTCATGATTCAAACAATGCTGAAACAGAAACGTGAGGTATTTCTCAATGCCTACAAAGTTAATGGGGAAGCACAACACTGCTGGAAAAAAAGACATCCAGAGTAACAGAAACTTAAAAAATTTAGTTAACTCTTCATCAGGGCACATACAGTAACATTAATTGCAGACTAAAAACTACAGGAAGTAATTTGATCAGTATATGCGAGGACTACTGTTCCCTCTGCGGTGGCAGCATCCTATATGAACCATACCGTCATTCCCTGCTCCCCTGCTACACTCTGATCTTCTTGTGGAACTTATAATTAGTCCCCAAGTGAAAGAAGTTGCCATTTGTTCTATCCAATTTCACCCCATTTTTATGTACTCCATTGGTCCTTCTGTGCACAATAATACTTCCCAATTTTGTACTGCTAGCAAATTTCATTAATATACTTCCCACCACCCCCACCCACCCCCCAATTTTTTTTTGTTTTACCTAAGTCATTAACAAAAATATTCGATGAGAGCAGTGTAACGATCAACCTGGCAGGAATCCCCTGCTACACTGTGTCAGACTCACAGACTCCCTGTTCCCTTTTCCTTGGCTAGTTTATTGCTATCACTAGAAAGTAGATTATGGCCTAGATTTATTAATAACTTGCCACGAGGCAAGTAGAGCTCTGTTGAGGGAGCAGGGTAGAGAAGCTCTGATGACATTACAGGAACCCTTATTCAAAAATCTTCTCTCAAACAAGCAAGAGTGATTTTTCTGTTACTAACAGTTTCTCTAGTCACAGTCAAAAAAGCCCTTCTATAAATAGGCATATATAATTCCTGCATTATTTATGATTTGTTCCTTTTCAGTTTTTTTTTCTCCTCAGGGGCTCATCATCAGGTTGTGCAAGCTCCGAGTACATGCACACACAGTTCCCTGCCAGCCCCAGGCTCCAGCCTCCCAGGGCAGAGCATCCCTCCACTGCTCTCCCCTCCCACTAGTCAAACTGGTGTTCCAGTTTTCCGTAAGAAAATGTAATCCCTCATAGGAAAACCTGTTTAGCATATGGGCTTTTCTGCCAAGTTGAAACGCCTTCCTCTGGTTACAAAACAGTGAGTTATCAAAACTGAAGACAAATTAAGAGATTCTTCTACAAAGCTCAAAAAGTAGATGCTGTTGAAACTTGAAGGTGCTGGTAGAAGTATAGCATCTTGCTATAAGATTTGAAACATACCAGTTAATGATAAAAATGACCTGCTCACTGGCTTGGTGTTTATTCTGGCTGCACCATAAATTATGGTAGCCTGTGGCGATACAGCAAAATGTTGGAATGCTACTTAAGATAAGGTCTCATCAAACACAGGCACTAAGATGTGACATAGACAGTGCCTTCATTCAAGGGGCTGTACCTTAACAACTTGTCAGGCAGAACATATTTGAAGTTTAAGAGAAAAAGGAATACCCATCATGTCAAGGGTCCCCAGTCCCATCTGACCTTTCAGGATTCCTTAAAAAGGGCATTTAAAGAGCCCTTCAAATACACATCATGGCACACACAAGCTGAGACTTTAATCACAGCAAGGCAGTGAAGAACAATAATTTTCCTCTCGTGCAGAGGCATTAGCTGTAAGCTACAGCAACAGGCATTTCACACACGCTACTAGCTGAACAACGCACATAATAAAAGGAAATAATGACTGGTTTTGCTTTGCTAGGCAGCATTAAAATGCATTTGCCCTGCAACCCTCATTCCCCAACCTGCAATGATGGCATCTCTGGTAGAGCCTCTACAGAGCACAAGCCCATGCTGGGGCACACCAGCTCAAGAGTACAGCCACGGGTGATTTGAATGAAGGCACATGAGAGCAACTGAGCACCACAAGGGCCAACAACATGGTTCAGCACAGCCTGGGACACAAAAAGCAAATTTGGCCAAAGCTCCTTTGTCAACACTATAAAAGAGAAAAACAGTAGGTAGCCTTTAATATTACTCCATTTATGTTGTTTGATGCTATCATGATTGTGAACACGCTGTGAAGCTGGAGCAAAAAGCAAAGTTCTTTTATAGCGTGGGTACTCTTGCTGTAATTTTGTGCCTATACTATACTATACCACAACACCTAAGAATTTTAGGATTGCCTATGAAATATAGTTCCTTCTAGTTGTACTTGAACATGCCATAAAAAAATCATGGCATTTATCTACCACAACTCCACCGGTGCAAGTTCTAATTGGGATCAGAATTGTTTTCATTGCTTAATATTTTTTCAGAAAAGCAATTTTCTAAGAACTCATAGAATCGTTCAATGTTTTGGGGGAATCCAGGCAGAAACAAAAGAGGAAAACGGAAACATTTAAATGAGAAAATGACACCGAATAGATATCAGTTGTTCCTTCCGAGGCAGAAAAATCCAGCAGTGTGAATTACTAAACTGTCTTTTGCCTTTCATCTCACTGACAGCATCAGTGACAGAATGGTAACACAAAAAAGAGAGAGATAAAAGGACACAGAAATATACTGCAGCAACATTAAGTATACACAAGTTGAGTATTTGCGTGCTGTGAGCATAGGATGAGCTGGACTGACACAATCAGGAAAAAGCGATGCGTGAAGGGCTTTTCTCTTTCTTATTGATTATTCTCTTTGCTACCGGGGGAATTTAGGCCAATACCACTGCTTTCCTAGCAGTTAGAGACATGATCTAAAGTAAGGGGCGGGGAAACACTGAAATAAATCAAAGATCTACCTCCTTTTGTTTTTCTTAACCACTTCACATTGCTGCTGTTTGAAGAAGTGTGTCTTGGGTGTTGCCTAACTGTATCAAATCAACAAGGACATCTCACAGAGAAGCCTCTCCTCTGCAGCTGCTAAATGCTGGCACCCGGCAAAATCATGTATAACATGTTCCACCTTCACAATGGTGCAATGAATTAAAAATGAATTATGCAGCAATCAAATGCAATTCAACTTTCTCTTATAATAAAAAGGTGTGTTTAGCTGAAGACCCTCCTCCCTGTACAAATCCCTTTGCTCCTTGAAAGTGGCATTTTTAACAATCTGAATGTTTCTCCCTTTCCCCTGGCTCCCTCTCCTCTCTGAAGCATTCTAAGCACTGGCAGAAGATCTGCATGTATTTTACAGCACAGGAAGTTTGAGAATGGAGAGGAAGAGCAAACGTTGTTATCAATTCTACATCATGTATGAGCCAAAGCAGGCATCTACTTCCAGACAGATTCACACCTGTAACATTCCCCAACTGCCGAGTGCACATACAGCTGCTTTGCCCCAGAAATTCAAAAGTTCCAGTCTTCTCCCATATTACTGATGGCACAACAGCAGCACTGACAACTTCCATGTTTGTGCAATATTCCTGAACCAAGAAGTGTGAGGGGGAAAATATACATGGATTTTAAAATATACGTCTCTTTATGTCATTGTAAGACATGGCCTGTGAACTTCCTGACGAGGGGGAGAAGGCCCTCCAAGCCTTCAATGGAATGCCTCAAATGCTCACAAGGAAATAAATAATGTAGGACTGACATTCAAAAGACTGATAAGACTCACAGGCGCTTAAAGAAAACAGTGGGGGGACTATTTTGTGAAGACAAGATAGTTCTGCCAACTTGTGTGATGAGTTCCTATGAGCCAGCAATGTGCCCTTGTCACCAAGAGGGCAAATGGAATCCTGGGCTGCGCAGGGAAGAGTGTGCCCAGTAGGTCGAGGGAGGTCATTTTCCCCCTCTACTCTGGGCCACTGCTGGAATACTGCATCCAGTTCTGGCCTCCCCAGTTCCAGAGAGACAGGGAACTACTGGAGAGAGTCCAGCGTAGGGCAACAAAGATGATTAAGGGATTGGAGCAAGGCTCAAAGAGCTGGGACTCTTTAGCCTGGAGAAGGCTGAGGGGAGACCTTATCAATGTTTACAAGTACCTAAAATGGTGGGTTGAAGGAGGATGGAGATGGACTCTTTTCAGTGGTTTTCAGTGATATAATGAGGGGCAACAGGTACAAGCTGGAACATAGGAGGTTCCACTCAAATATGAGGAAAAACTTCTTTCCGGTGAGGGTTACAGAGCACTGGAACAGGCTGCCCAGGGAGGTCGTGGAATCCCCTTCCCTGGAGGTTTCCAAGAGCTGCCTGGATGCATTCCTGAATGCAATCCTGCTTTGGCAGAGGAATTGGATTAGATGATCTCTAGAGGTCCCTTCCAACTCTGAAATTCCATGATTCTCTATTCAAAGCCACCATGCCCAAAGAGTGACCTTTGTCTCATTATCTCAGTAAAATGCCTATAAAAGCACACACGTCCTGCATATGCTAATGAAGATTACAGGGATCACAGTAAACATATATGACTATGGCACTGCTCTCTCCACCTAAATTGTGCTACACGTCACCAGAGAGATGGGAGAAACCTCCTTGGCAAGGGGGGTGAACTGTGCTAATTCAGCAAACATAAAAGGGAGAAATAAGCACACCTAGAGAGGTGAGAACTGAAGAAGACCATGCCTGGGAAGATTCTCTGAAAAAGATACTGGAACCAGGCCTGGCGATCTCTTTACCCCTGTCTTTTCCTTTCTTTATACCTTGGTTTCTCTTTTTGCTCTTAGAGTTGTAAACTAAAGGTTAAGGTTGTTAAATAATGAGCTTAAGTACCACTTGTCATCAGCTGTATAAGTAACATGCTAAGTAACACAATGCACAGAATCACAGAATGATATAGGGTTGGAAGGGACCTCTGGAGACCATCTAGTCCAATTCCCCCATCAAAGCAGGTCCTCCTACAGGAGGTTGCACGGGAACTCGTCCAGGCAGGTTTTGAGTGTCTGCAAAGACAGAAAATCCACCACTTGCCACAATTTGTTATATATTTAACAAATTACCATGGACTTATTAAGACATACATTAATCACATTTTGGGGAACTAATAAATGTTTGTATATGGACCTTGAGATTTATTTCACCTTAGTCTGTGCCATTGAGGATTTATGAATCCGAGTCACTTACCCCAACTCTTTCCTGATAGTGGGGTGTGACAGTCACTAAGGCCAAGAATAGAGTAGGCCCTTTTGCTGTATAAACAGACTTGCTCAAAGCCTGCAGCTGACAGCACGTAGCAGATGGACATTTTCTTTCTGTCACTGTCTCTCCCACCGAAGCAGCAAGAGAGATGTTGCCAGGCCACCTCTCTTCCTGCCTACAGCCAAAGACAAATTGCACAGAGGTGGGTGAAGAGCAGCATGTTGAAGCAACTGATAGAAACCTGTCTTCCTTCTGAAATACCTCTTCTCCTCCTTCTGCTTAAGAACATGCTGCACAGCAGAGTATGTATTTTGTGATTTAGTTGTAAGTTGCACCCTTTTACTAGCTATTTTTAAATGAGTGTCTAAACAATCTACACAGCCCTAAAATCTGGTATAATAATTGTTATTCAATAGCAATAATGACAATAACAATAACAATAATTGGTTTGCCTGGTTCATATTGTAAGTATGAACTTAAAGGCGGTTTTACCAGTTATAGTAAACAGTTTCCACGGAAATTGAAGGTACTACATCATCATGAGAAATTCTTGTATTTGCAGTAAGATTTTCAAAACATGGGATGCAAAACCAGAGTTCAGTTTCTCAAATGTAAAACAGATATTGCTGGATTTTTCAGAAATCGTTCAATTGATAAACAAGGCTCTTAAGGGCACTTACACATGCTTTGAAAAATACTGGCTAGTCAGAGGGAACCAGATTTATTTTTAAACATCTACTGGGTACCTCACTCAGCCTCACTCAGTGCCTGGCATCAAAATGTACTCAGCAGCCTGCACTCTTCCAAAAATCTTTTGACATTTGAACTTTTCTGAAAATGTGCCCATGACTGCAGCCAAAGGGCTCTTCTGGACATTTTGTCAGAGCAGCTGCTTCCGTCTCCACTGATCCCACACACTCAGATGCAGCAAAACAAGCAAAAAATATACATCCTCCTTCCTGGCAAGCTCTGTGGGACTGCTGCCTGCTGAATTCCTGGAGTGGTGGGTGAGGAGGGGGCAGATGGGCACCACCTGCCCCAGCCACCCCCGCACCTCTGCCTGCAGCATGGAGAGGGAAATACACCACCTGAGCAGCAAGGTTCCCTCCTTTGCAGCAGAACTTTGCAACCCTTTCACTTTCAATTCAGTTCACCTCAAGCAGCAAGGTCAATGCAGCAACACAGGTTCTCTATTTAAAGCGAATTTGAGAGTACTAAGCAGGGCAGTGGTACCTTCATCCCTGAAGGTACACCATGACTCTGCACAGCAGCTAACTGAAGGGGAAATAATCTCTCTGACCATGAAGACTGGGAGATGTTTTTCCCAGAAAACATTTTATGACCCTTTCTCCAAAAGACCCAATCCTCTCATCTCTTTCCCATACAATTAAACAGTACTTACATGAGAAAAGTCACTATTTCAAACACTTCCTTGCTTGATTAAGGCTTACTCATCAGAAACAGATCTGTCCTCATTCAGTGATGGGACTCAGATTAATTTAGCAAACTTGCATATATACCTTGACACAGACAAATGGATTGTTACATTCTTATTAATATCAGCTATTATCTTTATTTTTGCTTTGACTCATATTCTGAATGTGAGTCAAGCCTTCCTGACTGCAGAGCTTGGTTGACAGAAATTAGTCTTTACAATTTAATGGAACACATATGTGTTTGCCTCAGTCTGATAATGCATGCAAACTATTATCAGAGAGTAAAAAGAAAGCAGATTTCAAGTTCACAAATGCTAAAAAGAGATAAACCAAAGGAAACATGTATCTTCAGCTACTCAGTAGCTAAAGGATTCAGCTACTCACTGGCTAGAGTATTGATTTGTCCACTTGCACATTGCAGAGCTTAACACGTTTGTTTCAGGATATTTAGGTGATCTCAGACTTGTTAAAAGACTTTGGGGGATTTTTTAATAAAACGTAAACTGTGAATAAAATTTGACCTGATAGGCAGATTTTAAAGAGTTTACATTATGCATGGCATATGTGACATTCATGCACATTTCATATAACCTACAACAATTTTTTACTTGACATCTAAAAAAATATTGTCCTAACAAACAGAAGGCTCTCAAGAAAATTCTCACATTGCATGCAAATAACAAAACCCTCCCGCAAAGGCAGTGGAATATTTCACAGAAAATACTGCTGTATTCACAGAATCTGTATTCACAGGAAAACTGCAACACACAAGATCTTGTAACCGTCATGACAACAAGCATCCAGAAAAAGAAATCCACAATGTGAGACCATGACTGGGTATTTGGAATTATTATTGTCATGTTTTGAGGTAAAACAGAACCAATTTTCTGTTTTACAGTTTTACTTTTTCAGCTGGGCCTCTTCTAACTAATAAACTCTGAAATTAACAGCACATTGTTCAGAAACTGTTCACTCTTACAGTGGTAAGACCTGATTATACCAAGGAATGGTCTGCAGAGAGGCCCTTGCTTTATACTTATTGCTAGAACAGCCACGGTCAGGTCATTTTGTTATTTGCCCCATTGGAGGCTTGAAAGAATTTTTAAGGGGGGGTCACACCTGTAGGGAGGAGCAGACAGGACAGGTGACCCAAACCTGACCNATTATACAATAAATCTCACTATTCTCAAACTTACAAAGAAGCTCATTAGAAACAACAAACTTGGGGTTTAGTACAAACAGGAAACGCTAGCTTCCAAACAATTTCTTCAATATGCATCAAAAGTAAATTATATTTACTAGTAAAAATTATATAAATATAAATATAAAATATATAATGTATTTATTCGTAAAAAGAACTATACATTTTCATGGATACCATTTTGATATAAACATTAATGTACTAAATTTGCAAATAAATTTTATTTGTCATAACAAAAAAGCTGAAATCTTAGAAGACATGAAACGTGCTTGCCTGAGAAGAGTAAAACCAATCACCTGAAAAAATGTGTATCTCTCAAGAAATCGGTGAGTTCACATTTACATAAAAAGTGAAGTAAATTAAAAAAGCAAACCATAAAAAGGAAATTCTTACTTTAACTTCCACTGTCTTCCCACCTTGCTCAATATGCCTCTCAAGATATTCAGAAGACAACAGGTCACTGCAGGAAGAAAAGAAAAAAAGAACCATAAGCCTCGCGCATGTGTTCTTACACTACTTCTCAGCAAGCACTGATTAAACATTTACATTTGAAAAGGGCAAAACCTGCAGGATACTTTTCCTAAAATGTTAATAAATATCACTAAACAGCCACTTCCAATGGAGATATTGTTATTCCAATTTATTATCGGAATATATTATTCTAATGCACAGAATACATTGATTTTTTTAATACAGAAGGAAAATAGAGGAGGAGGTTCTTCATAGAAGGTTCAAACCGGCTACTGATCATTATTTTAATCCACTTGACTTTTCTATTTGCTGCTAAAAGCAAACAATAAAGGAAGTTAGGTGAACTTTAAAAAACAAAACAAACCCCCAATAACAACAACAAAAACCAGAAAAAAAGCAGAAGGAGAAGGAGAAACCAGAGTCACTGATAGATCAGGCTGCATCTGAGGGAAAATGGCAGCTGCCTCCCGTAGACTCCTAAGGGCCCTATAATGCAATGACCCTGTAATACCAATATGGTGAGTTCACCATCAATATAAGTGGGTAAACGTCCTGCTTTGAGCAGTACAGAACTAATTTATCTTTTAGTAATTTTACTTTTCTGTAAGGTCTCCTCTAAACGCTTGGGAAAACTGCACTTTTAGAAGACTCTAGTGTCTGAATTTGTGAAAATATTTACTTTATAGCCAGCTGTGGTATGTGCGCATCAAGTTCTCAGCGTTTCTGAGATAGCCTGGTGCAGGGACAAGGAGGACCAAGACCCACGCACTTGACCCAGCCAATACGCTTATTTCGTACCATGAACATCGCATTCAATATAAATTACAAAGCTTTTTGAGGAGTTCTCTCTCTTTGATGGCTGTGCTGAACTCCTGAGGCCTTCCCTTCCTTGCGAAGCTCTAGTGCTCAGTGTCTGAAATTTTCTGTCCACTGCTGGGAGTGCACCATTTCTTACTGATAGAATTTGTTGAGCACAGTCCTCATATATTTCATATTTGTATCAGAATCAATATATGCTCTTTAGTATTATTAATGTTTACTATTTAGTCTTATTCTATTAAATGGGTTAATGTTCCAACCTTTGGGTTTCCTTGTTTTTCCCAGCTCCTCTTCCTGAGTGGGGAGGGGTCATCAGGTAGTACAGTAATTGTTTAAATTACAAGAAATTGTTGTGGGTTCCTCAAACCATAATGGTAGGCAAAACCATCAGCTGCAGGAGCTGCACCACACCATAGGCTGATGGCCAGTTCCACCAGTGGCAAACCACAGGTGCCATGCTGCCCTTGGGCCCCAGAGCCAGCCTCCACAGGGCTCATCCCTTCTGCTCGCTCCACCTGGCAGCCTGAGCAGCCTCAGAGGAAAACACTCTGGGCAACAGCAAACTCTGCATCAAAAGTATACAAGGCTTTGGAAGAAACACTAAAGAGAAAAAACAACCAGACCTGAGGCAAATGTATAAGTTAAACGTGTGCTGCATTTGTGAAGACTTCACAGCATATCTTTTCCTCAGAAGCAAGCAAATCATCTACATCAGAAATTTCACTAAACATTTTCAATGACAGCAAAAATTTTACTGATAGTAAATCCGTGTAAAGATTTGATATTGTCCTACCTGAGAAGCAATCAAACTGGAAAAGATGAATCAGTAAAGAAAACATGATAACAGGCACGCTGACTGATGGGACAGGAGGCAATGAGCACAGACCTTCTCAGCAGAAGAGGCCAATTCACATGCTTCTCCTTCAAACACCCAAGCCAGAGGCAAACTGACCTGCTGTGGGAGGGCAAGGACAGCAGAGTGGCATCCAGGGCAGCAGCTGCTTGGCTTTCCAGAGCTTTGCCCTGATTAATGATGCAGGAGGACCAGGGACCTTTTTTGCTCAGTGGCACTAGTGATCACGCAGAGCAAGCCCCAAGCAGGACAGGGCTGGTCGTATGGGTCCTTCCATACCAGCCCTACAAACTGCCAGCTTGATATCAGCATTAAGGATCCAGCCACAATACCCAAGAAGTCTCTAATGAAATATGCTGATAATGCTAATTTCGAAAGCATGGGGAAGAAAGAAGATTGAAAAAACTTCCACAGGAAAGAGCTGGATGATCTTCAGGACTGGATATTAGAAATAGGATAAAATTCAATTGTACAAACAGCAAATGCATGCACTTAAGGACTGGAGGGAATTTCTATTATGTTGTTTTAGAGGACCTGGTTTATAAGGAAGAGACACATGACTGCACTTGTTTCTGACAATATGATTTGTCAGATCAATAGGGTATCATCCTGAAAAACACAACTAAATACATTAAAGAAGATGCATTTCCAATCAAATTGAGGTAAGGTTAATATCACTGTCCAAAGGAGACTTTTTTTCAGATACTGCAAAACTGGTACTAGACAGCTTTGCTTCAAAAGCTCAATTACCTGGAACCATGGAGAGAGTCCTGATATAATTAGTGAATGGAAAGCTCATGAAGCTTAGCAAAAAATTGAGTTGTGCAGGGATTTGAACGCACCAGTGTTTATGCACCAATGTGTAAAGATAGCTAATTAGATTATAGAACATGGTGGCAGAACCTCAAACGTAGACAGACAGCCAATGAGTCAATGGAAACTAGACTTTATAAAAATGACTTTGCATCTAAGTGCAAGCAACAGAGGCAGCAAAAAGAGGGATGCTAACCAATTTGTGAATGGGAGCATCCATGGAACAACTGTCCATGGACGTGGGGTCCCCTCAGTTACAGTGAGTTCATAGATAGTTGCTGCTGAAAGCAGGAGGTCTCAGTGTCCCCTCAGCAGAAAGAGTTAAATCTACCCTGTGTCAGCACAAGCACTCATCAAAATACTCTTGGTGTCAGAACTAACACTCACCAAAATAATCTCAGTGTCAGTACTGGCACACATCAAAATACACTTGGGAGGGTTCAACAAACCCACGTTTGTGCTGCATTCGGTAATGCAAGACATACAATGAGGCCCAGAGCAGATGCAAGGGAGGGAAAATACCTCAACAGCTGTAAACAGGGGAGGAAGAAAGGGCAAGCAGCATGACCAGCTACCCCCAGATTCACCCTCTAGGCCTCCCTTAATTCTAGTCAGACCCATATACCTATCCTGATGCTTTGCACAGCAGCCTGCAGGGGACCCATTATTTAGGAATATCTAAAAGAGATGCTGTTATTTGAGTTATAGATTACAATCCTCTAATTCCTCTTAGAAGTGAATATTAAATATTTAGGACACTCATCCATGTGTGAGAAGCTCAAAGGCTTCTATAGGGTCTGCATGCCTTTTCCAGATTTAGAAATTTAGACAGATGATCTCTTATAATGAATTTAGTTTAGTTTGCTGAAGTTAGACATATAGTTCCTCAGCGTTCACTAAACTTTCTTTCCAGCAGAAGTATATGCTTCCACAGGTTTACTAAATCCACTTCTATAACTTGGGGCTCTACTTTTATTCACAGCTATTTCTGCAGTACTCAGTTAAACTAAGATTGTTCTCCTTATCTGATGGCCACACAAAGGCGTTTGTATCAAGGAAGATGCAAGAGATTATAAAATGTAAAATACTAAAGTAAATATACAGTACAAAAGAGAGAGATCAAAAAGAATTACTTAATTCGAGTGGAGTTTACAGTTGTATTTGGAAGGATGACAAGGAGAAGCACAGGGTCTTCTTCTTACATGAAAAGTTATTGCTTCTTAAAAGGTACTGCTGTTAATGCTTTTATGTTCTACAATATTGTATGTTATGTTCTCAAAAATCTGAAAATTGTGTCTGGTATGAGAAAACAAGGAGATTGATCATTCTCTGCCTTGTACAATACAAGAACTAGGAGGGAACAGAAGAGGCCAGTAAGCTTAAAACTAATAAAAAGAGACCTTGTCCGGCACAACACCTGGCTACAATGTGGAACCTCTTGCCACAGGAAAGCATGGATGATGGAGGTCCATACTGGTTCAAGCTAGGAATGAACAAGTTAACTGACATAACTGAGGGCTGTCAAATGCACAGAAATTTTACCCAACTCAGAAAGTCTGGAAGCCCTGAAAAAGGACCCTGGGAAAGCCTCATACACACTTGTTCTGCTACTCTCCTTCTCCTTCAGCACCTGCCTTGGGCTACTGGGACTGGACAGTTAGCCAAGCACCCCTCTGGCCTGACACAGGCTGCTTTGCTGCACTCTGGCAGGGCCCTGTTTCTCCTGGGCATTATGTAGAGTCCCTCGGCATCCAACTCCAGGGTTGCCAGCTGCTTTTCTCCCACCTACCACCCCCTTTGATAGACATGCCCAGGTTGTTCAAGTTGTGTTTACTTTCAAAGTAGGCCAAGAGGGCAATTCCTATTTGGATCCATCCATTTTGTCCTCCTGCCCAGTCCCTACTTTCAGGACAAAAGGGCTGAAAATAGGTGGAGAGCAGCTGGCATTGCCCTGCCTTTCAAGGTCTATCAAGCAGGTGCCTTAGGTCCCAAAATGAGCCTGGCTGGAACAGAACCGTTACGGAGCCACCAGCCTGCACAGCTCCAGAGGACCAAGACCAGATCTTACAAACAGACGACAGGTCTGAAATTTAAGGACATTTTTAAAGCCTACCCTAAGTAACACAGCAGGCAGGGTATGTCCACAAATATTTGATCAGGAGAAAAACCTACAAATGATGCCATGTTATTTATTATAATAATTATGACTCACTGCACACAAATATCATAAAAAACACAACACTCTTACAAATCCAATAATGCAATTGGTGCTATTACAAACTATGCTGCAACCTAATAACCACACACAGTCTTAGAAACTTATGCCAAAAGGCCTGCTTCTCCCTTGAACTCACTTCAGAGGTCTCGTAGGAGCAACATTTTGTCTCAGTAACAGCAAGGCACATAACTGAGTAACTTCAATAAAAAACATTACTTTGAAACAAACAAAAAAGCTGTAGTGAAACACTTGTGAAACAGAATGAAAATTATTTAAGCAACATAAGACACAGAGCATTCAGCATTAAAATAATATGCATTTCCAAACAAATCATGCATTCCTTTCATACCGTAGAGATGAAATAGGAAAACCTTAGCTTGCCTGCCAATATATCCTGAAAGCCATCTTGTCAGTTGAGGTAGTAGTTTTGGTATTAATTATAAAGAAAATCTTGAATGTGAAAAAGCAACAGATTGCAAAAAAAAAAAAAAAATATCTTAGAAATACTAGGAATGTAGAAAATTACAGTGAAAAAACTGCTATGCTACAGAAGGCAACACTGCAGAATGAGATTTTCAGAAACCCCCACTGTGGCATTGATACAAATTGTTTGAAAAGGTGTAGCAAAGACCTGCAAATGTTAAGACCTAAAATTAAAACATTTCAGTCAAAAGCAGCACATGTGATCCGTGGCTTTTATAAGTTAAAAACAGTTATGCTAATACTAGCAGTTTTGTTTTCAGAGGTCTGTTATTTTTAAAATGTACACAAATCAAGCCGTGTAATTTTGTTTACAGCAGCATCATTTTTTGGAGCATTATCAAGCGTCACAACCATATGAGAGCCAATAGCATAAGGGCCAGAACAAAACATGAGCCAGCTCCTCTCTGCTTCTGCTCTTCCAGCTCTCTTGTCACAATAGTACACAGGAGGAGCTGGCTAGGGGAATTTTCTTACAGAAGAGGGCCCCAACTAAGGAAAGATCCAAGATCATGCATGTAAACTTCCCTAAATTCTACCTTAACTGTAGCATTTGCATATGAGGATTACCAAACAAAGCCATGATTGGGAACCCAGGAAAACATATGAGCTTTGGCAACAAATAGCTTCCCCAGAGGAAAGAGGCTGTTTCAGAAAGCAAAAAAAGGGACAAAAAATGAG
This sequence comes from Jacana jacana, assembly GCA_013400555.1. NCBI lineage: Eukaryota > Metazoa > Chordata > Aves > Charadriiformes > Jacanidae > Jacana > Jacana jacana. The sequence goes on from VZTM01021160.1 coordinate 27,810, forward strand.
GTGGCAAAAATAAATTAAAAAAATTAAAAAAAAAAAAAAAAAAGGACAGAACAAGCCAAGAGTTTAAAGAAACAGAAAGAAATACCAGGAAATTAAAAAGCACTTTGGCTTGAAGGAATAAGAGGCCATAAAATGCATTGGGAAAGGGAGCAGGTTTGTATTTGGAACTGATTTTTCTATTATGATTACTTTGTATTATTTTTGTTTTATTTAGTTTGTATTATGTGGAACTGATAACAAACTTGGAATTATCCCAGGAAATGAAACAGAAGCTTTCATTTTCAAGAAGCAAAGGAAAATTCTCACCATCAGCTTTGAAACAAAAATTAACTCTCCAGGTTTAAGAGACTGTAAAGATGGAATGCCCAAAAGTTATGGAAGAAGAGCATGAAGAAAAAGAGCTGACCTCTTCAGAGGCAATATGAAGAATTACAAACTTAAGGAAGGTAGAAATTATAGTAGTAAAATGCATCTTTGTTGGCATAGTGATGTTATAAATGATAGAAATTACTCTACTTCATGATACCCAATATTGTTGCTGTGTCTCCTTGGACACTGAGAGACTTCTTTATCATTTCTGTCTTCACAGCTCTCCATTATGTACGTACACCTGAAATCACATATGGTGCCAGACAAGCACATAAAATGAAAGATGTGAGCTGAGATGCATTACTGAAAAGGAAGACTTGAGTCTTGGCTGAAACCAGCAGAAAAGCCTGAATAGGTTGAATGCCAGAAGGAGACTGTCAATAGACATAACGGAGATGTTCAAGAAAACAGGTTCAGAGAAATGATTGAGACACTGATAAGAGAAAGATACCGTATCAACTGCACAATTAATGCTAACCCATGCTGCTGGAGGAAACTGTGAGAAGGGACCCAAGCCTCCTGCAACATCATGCTTGGTGAGGGCTGCAGTAAAAGGAATGGGCACCATTTAGGTACCACGCACAAGGATGACAAAACTTCCTATCAAGTCAAAGATGTGTTGTACATACTCTATGAAGTAACCTGGAAAGGTCTAAATTATAACTCAAGTATTTAAGGGGAAGTTATACCCCTCATAAGAGGGAAAGGGAGGGAATCTGATTCATACAGGAAAGTATTGTAAAACATGGGAAACTACCATCATGTTGCTTTTAGAAAAGTGCTGAAAGACTCATTTTGTTAACAGAACTAATAGCTATGGAAAGAATGACAAGGGGAATTGACTTTTTTCTAACAGCCTGTATTGTACACCAGGGAAGAGAAGGCAGGTTGATTGAAACAAGGACCAAGAAAGTGGAAAACTAGATGAGAGAGAACAGAAAGGATGTTTCTATCTGCCAGTTAGTAAGAGCTCAAGGGACAATTAGTACCACCTCACATTACACTCAGCCACAAAAAGATACAGCAAGATAAACTCAAAAATTAAAAATAAAAATAAAATAAAATAAAAAGGCATTAGATACAAAAATCTGCTGGCTAGCTAGGGCATTTTAATTCTCCTTTATCCTCACATCTACCCAAACACCTTCTCCCTGCTCACACGTGATCTTCCCTTGCACTTCAAGGGGGATCAACTATCTCCATACCCCATGAATGTATCTGCTTTAATAGCCACAGCTCTTAAACTTTCATTCCCTCCTTCCTCTCCAAACAATCACTGATTTTCTTTTTGTATGGACAGTTAATTTAATGACTGCATTTGCTACGTTAGCCAAAAGGACTAATCAATCACAGCTAGGTAGCTTCTTTTAGATACGGCTGCAGTTTCCACGGTGTCTACTTAGAGGAAGGAGAAAACAACTGAGAAAACCAGGGCTGGTTATTGCCTGCTTCTCCCTCTAAGTATTATTACAGTGCTTTTCTGTCTTTGCTGCTTCTAACATGAAGGGAAGGAAGGAGAAAGTAATTTCTTAATGTTTGTACTCCTAATAATTATTCATTACTTTCTCCAAAAAGGAATTGGGAATTTACGAATAGGTTGAGTCCTCAAGGAATTACACACAAATACTGAGTTGTACCTAATCTCAATCCTTTCCAGGAGCTTATTTTCACATTTGAGTAACAGACTAATACATGACTTGAATCTCTGATGTAGTTTCTTACAAATACTAACATATCCTTATTTTTTTCCTCTTCAGGACTTCTCTCTTAGATCCCTAATGCCATCTGACTTGAAAATTCACTTATTGTCCCTTTATTCTGTAATAGCTAATTTGCCTGTGGGACACAATAGTAACTATCCTGCACCCTACTGAAGACACCAAGCTGCAGAGCAACTTTGCAGCCCCGCACAGGGCCTCCACCTCTAGCATCAGAGGTGAAATCTTACAGCTCTGGTTTACAAACAGCATGTGTTTGAATTACTGGGTTGCATTCATTTCTTGACGGGAAAAGGTTTAAGCAGGTTGAAGGCTTTCTTGATTAGTTTCACTAGATTTCTATTACACGCACAGTTGCTATTACTATCATAAAAACAGGAAAGAGAACACAACAAAAGCTGAAAGGAAAACCTGTAAAACAGTGGTGGTTTCAAAGCTCAGGCTAGTGTGGCCATATCCTGACGCTGGACATGCCTGGTGCACATGAACTGCACCTGAAGTACACACAGCTCTTACTGCCAGCAGGCATTTTGTGGCGTTACTATGCTATGGACTTTTTGGCCCCTCCTTTTCAACCTTTGTAATTCAGTCTGACCTTCTTTATCCAAGTAACCATATGGGAAATTTTATGAGAAATGACTGTAAATGTGGCAGATAATAATAAACAGATACGGCTTTTATTTTCCAGGGGAATAAACCAAGAGTTTATATCTATGTTCTGCAGCTAGCAAGAGAGACACAACCTAAACATTTACTAGCTCATACCACCACACATTTATTTTCACTATGTTTTAATGAAATCTGAATATAGCTCTCTACCCCATGAAAGTAAGACTAAGACAAATTTAAAGCAGCTCTGAAATCACAATTTCAGATTCTACTTTTTATTGCAACTTAAATATAATTGAATTATTGATCCTATTTTTTGCATCAATATTAACATTTCTTAATACAAATACTGAAATCAGTAAATAATATTTGGTATATAATGAATTATTTATTTTTTTCAAATAAAGCATTTTAAAACATTTTGTGGCAAAAGGGCACAAATTCTATACAGCAATTAAATCATCCTGCCGGCAAAGTAAGGAAAATATCCTCTTTCAGACAGCCAGGAGATTTAATCTACTGCCCCAACAAGAAAGCTGCACCCCTACACACAGAGGTTCTTCCCTATATCCAAGGGGAAACACTGCTACTCAACATGCCATAAATTAGATTTCATCATAACCTGTTTCAGATGTGTCCTGCCCTTTGTTGCAGTTGGGATTGGCTCTGAAGAGCTCCAAGAGTTCCTGAGCTGTCCTAAGCGTCCAGCTTAGGGGGCACATGAAGAACAATGAACAGTCACCAGGAGCAGACGGCGAAGGCACTCTTTGGGGGATGCTTGTCCAAAGTCATGCAGGAAACCCCTGTCAAAGGGACCTGGATAACTGGGACTGTCCATTAAGCTGCCTCATTGCCAACACAGACTCGCTTCACTCCAGACTACTTTACTTTGGCAACAAATAAAATAACACAAAATAACACAAATAAAAAAAAAAATAATAATTTAAAATATTTAAGCTGCATAAAATAGAACTACAAAGGAGGCAAAGTATGCTCTGCCACAGCTCCTTCCTGTTTTCTTTCCAAACTCCCCACTGCTGTACCCACCTCCTTTGTCCTCAGGACCTCTCTTCCCTGGCCACATTCCTAACTCCTCCTCTATTCCCCAGCCCATCATCTCTTCTTCCCAACCAGCATTTCCGTGCCACTGTTTCCTGCTTCTGCACTATGCCAAGACAGACCAGCAAAGGAGGGGTTTAGGTTTTTTGATCCTAGGCTGTCATCTGAGATGCATGGCCTACTGGTGGCAGGTGGGATGCACATGTCCCAGAAGGGGAAAAGGATTCTGGGGTAGGAGTTAGCAGGGCTCATTGACAGGGCTTTAAACTAGATAGGAGGGGGGAAGGAGATATGACTGGGCCTGTTGGGATTAACCCTAAGTGAATCGTGCCAGAGTTTGAGGGATGGAGGA
>VZTM01021162.1:1253-36030 GCA_013400555.1 Jacana jacana
GGAAAAAAAATAAGAAAGAAAAGGGAAAAAAAATAAGAAAGAAAAGGGAGAAAAAAAAAGGGAAAAGGGAAAAAAAAAAAGGGAAAAGGGAAAAAAGGGAAAAGGGACCTGAGGAAGGAGAAGATATTGTAACTACATACAAGTAAGGAAAAAACAAAGACCTGGAGAGCCATAAGAGACACTGCTGAAATAGGTGGAAGGAATTAAAACAAACCAAAAAAATTCATATTTGGGCCTTCTGCAATGGCCAACCAATTTCAGTAGCATCTTATGAACTTAAAGCTGCATAGAAGGAAAAGATCTGAAAGTCAGACAAAGTTGTATACAGAACAGCTTAAAGAAGGTTCTGTTCCCCTACAAAAGCACTAGATATTGTTCACAGAAACTAAGCAGACTTTTCTAGATGATATAATAATTATGGGGAAAAATACCTGGTATTGCCACGTTAAACCTCACAATTTCATTCATAATTCATTCTTCCCAGACTTTTTAGAAGTTCAGCCTTCAAGGATAATCCTTTCTTTGCTCATCTTCAACTCAGGAATTTAGAAGGCAAAACCAGCAATAGCTAGAGAAGAAATCTGCTGGACTGAGAAAGTTTTAGTACNGAAGGAAAAGATTTGAAAGTCAGATAAAGTTGAATACAGAACAGCTTAAAGAAGGTTCTGTTCCCCTACAAAAGCACTAGATATTGTTCACAGAAACTAAGCAGACTTTTCTAGATGATATAATAATTATGGGGAAAAATACCTGGTATTGCCACGTTAAACCTCACAATTTCATTCATAATTCATTCTTCCCAGACTTTTTAGAAGTTCAGCCTTCAAGGATAATCCTTTCTTTGCTCATCTTCAACTCAGGAATTTAGAAGGCAAAACCAGCAATAGCTAGAGAAGAAATCTGCTGGACTGAGAAAGTTTTAGTACAGTACTGAGAAAATGAAATCTATGTGATGCAATCCAACTCTACATCTTACTAAATGCTGTTAGTATTTCTCATCTCTCTTATTTGCTTCAAAAATGTTATTTTAAAATTAAAAACAGACAGAAATGAAATTTACCTAACTGCAAGATTGAATATATGTAAGTAGAGTTATATAGCTGACCCTATTACACCTTTTTTTAATCATTAGGTCTTTGTAACTATACCAGTGCTTCTTTATGAAGCAAATTACTGAAATGAACAGGAGTCCTCTGTATTTTAATAGGTACACTAGGGAGGAGTGAGGAAAATGCTAGTTTTACTTAAAGTTCTTTGTTCTGTCATTTAGGTTATCAAATGAGGAACAGGATTCAGCTTGTTAAGCTAAGCAGCTACCGCCAGTTTAGATACTGCAGAGTATCCATCATACAAGCCCCTGGAGTGCCACAGGTCTCCCATGGACTTCAACCACATACACCAGGGCTGGATATGGGGGATCTGGCCATAAATGTCTAAAATGGCTCTAGACACATACACTTAGGCACCTGTATCATTCCCAAGCTACCTTTATCTTAAGAAATCCTCCTACTCATTTTTTGCTATAAAGCTTTTCCAGTTGAACTTGGGTTTGATAGGTCACCTATGAAACAAAGTCATGAGGCACGTGCAATTACAAGAAAGCCCTGCAAATTTTGAAGTTATGCAGTACCCACTGCAAATACAACTGCAGCACCATTTATTTAGTAGCATTAAAATATTCCACACCCAATATCTAAAAATATGTTAATGGTATAGATTACTGTAAAGCATTGTATACTATTCTACCTTGCCTGTCCTGGATTTCCTTAACAGCCTTCACATAACCTTGTCCAAGCCTCTTTAACGTTTGCTCTCTAATAACTAGCCATAACTCCTTATCTCATAACTTTACACCTTGCTAAATTCAATCCTCTGACTCCTGTACCTAACCCACCTTTCACTAGCTTCACTGAGCAGTTTTAATCTGGTTCTGTGTAATGTTTTCTGCTGGTCAATCAAATCCAATGGCATCCACACAGAAAAATTAGTTTTCACCACAGAAATAACAGTCATTTCACTGTGAAAACTACATTAAAGTAACCATGAAAAACCTGTTAAAGATTTTTTTTCATTTCCTTGTTCTATGTTTATTAAAACAAACAAACAAACAAAACAACAGTGCGTTTTTAGATAAAGATGCTCTTTTGTTCAAAGACTTCTGTCCTTTCTAAGTTTACAAGTTAGATGATCACTCGTTCAGGTACTTACAGAACTCAGTAGCTTCTTACAGGCCAGCAGTTTGGCAAGTCCTCTGACAAATTACTGTGACAAAATACAGCTGTATATGCTGGAGTTGTTTCATCTTCTCATACAAAGGGAGTTTATTCTTAGTTTTTTTTAAATAAAATGAACCACCCAAGCACCATGTCCATTAAGCAATATCAAAACCTTTAATTCAATAGAAAGAAAAAAAAAGCCAACAGAAAAGAAAAGAACAAAACCTCTTTACCCCCATTTCTCCCTCCAATTCATGGTTCTTGTTCAGAGAGATTACCTCAGCAGCTCTGGTAACTTCAGGGCTGCAGTCAGAATTGGCAGGTTTTGAACAAGAGCCTAGCTATCCCAAGCAAATAAAAATAAGATTATTACAAAACACCCTGAAAGCACTTTCAGATTTTGCTGGTAAAGGTTGAGAGGAATGTTAGTACTGATAGTCCAGAATCAGCTGCAGAGGAGAATGCCTTTCCCTGGCAAGATGGACAAAAGCAGAAGACACTACATTAAAGGACATCTGTCAAAACCCCTCTATTTTTAATAAATTTTTTTTTTTGCCTACTTATATGCTCATACCACTCATGCCACAGAAGTAATTTTGAAATCCCAACATAACTCTAAGCAAAAAGCAAACAGGTCCATGATACACAAGAGCATCTAGAAACACCTCTCTGGGTCACATTCTCTTTTAGGTAAGAGGGGACACTAATATACCTCTTTTTTGTTTTGTTTTTTTTTCCCCCGAGTCTTCCCAAATTCAAGGTGGAGGAAGGCTGAGCGTCCCAGCAGCCTGTTGCAGACACATGCTCCTCTTAGCACTCGCGTTCCAACATGTCTGCCACTTCACCACAGGTGGTCTCGCCCCACGACTTCGAGGCGGGCACGAAAGCCACACGCCCCAGGGGCGGGTCAGAGGAGGGCGGAAGCCCACCCGACCCGCTGGCGCCCTCTGCTCCTCATCGCACTCCGACCCGGCCCGGGAACACGGGGATGAGACGGGCCGCGGCCCCGCTGGCAGGAGAGGCGGGAAGATGGCGCTCAAGGGCTCCGCGCGCGACCCCGGCGGGCAGGCGGCGAGCTGGGGAAGGCCCTTTTCTTCCTCCTCCGCACAGGTAATCTTCGAAGGAAATCTCACTCTTTAAATTCACCCGCTGCCCGCTAAACTGCTGGCCAGTGAGCAAAGTTGGCTTCTCCTTCATCGTGCTCTCGTTCTGCTGTCGGCTGGCCTAAGGTGAGAGCCGCTCCCTGAGGAGGCCTGCTGCCACAAGGCCACTGCAGCTCCCCAGGAGCAGAAAATGGCTTCTCCACAACCAAATGCTGCTATTGGCAAATGTTCCGGCCAGATCCACTTCCCAGCGGTAGTTGTGAGAATAAAACATGCACATATACTCTAAACCTGTGTGATGTTTGGAGGGTTGGGGTTTTTTAAGTTAAATAATTTTCTTACAGTGTTCATGCATCACTCCTGACATAAACTATTTTTGCAGGTGATAGGTTTCTCTCTCTGTTTTACTAACTATAGTGATTTTTTTCATTTCGCTCACAAGGCAAGGTTCTGCTTTCTATGCTCTGCTATAGGGCTCTGGGTAGAGTTTCACCACTTTGAATGAGAGGTAGATCTAGTCAGACCTAGCACTTCTGGCAAAGCACATTGGAACTTTTAATGAATAAAACAAGGTATTCATAAAAACAAATCTAATTTCAACTCAAACAAGGTATTCATACCTGCATTGAGTGGGCACCCAATCTTGGTCCATGATCATCCAGATGAGAACCCTGGCTGATTAACTTCAGGGTTTCGTGCATCTCACGTACCTGGATTTCATTCTCTTAGAAGGCAAGTCACAAAGTCCTAACTGGTGTGTGGCTGAATCTAGCCCCAACATGGCACTGGGCCATGGAAAGAGTGTGTGACCAGAGCTGGGGCCTTAGACTTGCCCCTGTGTTCACCAGTATAGGTGTTACCACATTTCCTTAAATAATTTGGGCTACACTAGGCAAAAGGAAATTTTCAAGTCAAAATCTTTAACAAAATTTCACGCTGCTACACTAACTTCTTATGTTAGCTGTCACTTGCATCATTTCAGAAATAAAATATATTTTTTTTTCTTTTAGAGAGAGCACATTTCAGTATTCTGGCTGCCCATTTGCCTTCAGCTTCTATCTGTAAGTGAGTTCAGTAACTTCTATTTTCAGTTGCCGTACTAATTTATTTAATTTTAATGGGAGCACTGAGCAGAGTTAATATATTTCACATCTGTACACTGTTATTTAATCAAACTTGTCAGAAGTGTAATTGAATCCATAAACTATAATTTTAAACAAACAACAGATAATATTATTTAAAGAGAAAGCTATAAAACCAGCCTGCTTACAAGGCATTGCTTTCACTACTACTGAGAAGCCATGCACTATGAAATAAGCAGTTTGGAAGCTTCAATTGCAAAATGAATCATACCACCATGAGCAATGAAACAGCAGTGCCTGCAGTTCCTGAACCCATGGTTGGGTTTTCTCAGGATCCACACACAGAGAAGAAACAAATCTCAAGGCTTCCACTGCTTGAGGTTTATTTCTTCAAACTATAGTTTGACATTTTCGCTTGGAATATTTTTCTTAAATAGGAAATGTAGGCCATAAAGGTGAGGAAAAAAAACCCAAATATCAACAAAGATGAGAATATCCATGAAGATGACAAGGTTCTCAGACAATTCAACAAAAGCATCTTAACCGCTGTGTTTCTCCACACGCAGCCCAACAGCGAGAGAAGATGTTAACAATATAGATGTATAAGATCAAACTGGTAACCATGAGTGCTAATACTGTATTACCATAGATTGCTGCACAAGCAAAAAGCTAACTGTAAAAGTGTAATCTGTAAGTCTTTTAATACTGTATAACAATGTGTATGTAATAACTTAGTTTGAAACAAAGACGACATTGAGCTGAAAGACGCATGGTAAACTGACTTCAAAGAGTAATCTAAGTTGCATCTATTCTATTACTGAGTTTTAGCTTTCCTACATTCGAGCTCTAATAATTAGAAATAGCAAAGTATTTGATTTTGCATGTATAAGGAATTGCAAAGGTTTATTGCTACAATCTATCACTGAGGCTTAGTAGGAATTAAAGTTAGAGCGGTCGTTTACCCAGGATAATTGCAACCTGTCAATACTACAAATAGATTTTCTGTGTAGGCACAAATGTCTGTTTCATGGTTAAGCCAACTACTGATCACCAAGGAGATTTTCTGATGAGGGGATTTTTTCATAATTGCCCACTACTATCTCATTTAAACTTTCTTTTAAAGCATCTGGTTATTACCAGATGGAGGTACCGACAAAGGTCAGAATATTGCACTAGATGCACCTACTGGTTTTACCCAATATCATCATTCATCTGTTTGCATAAAGACAAGAGAAAAAGCCTGTTAAACAAAACAAAAATCACAGGTTTTAATTACAACTAGATGTAATATATATATATAATCTATTTTCTATCAAACTGGAAAAATATGATGAAATTAAAAAAAAAAAAAAGTATTGTAGGATTTGAATCATACAAAAGAGAACTCTGAAGTAAATCAGGGTCTCCATACCTACACAGGGACCAGTGCTCGGAACAGGGACAAAAGTCAAGCAGCACAGAATGGGAGCCAGAAGCGTATTTTATTTTCATACAGGTGGTAAATGTGTTAGTCTCTACATACGGCATGGCATGTTGAACTGAACACTGTGAAAGCCAGGTCTAACACCATGAGGGTATTTTGGGCACAGAGTGGTGTTTTCATGGGATATTTAGCATGTTTGGATTTGAAAGCATATCTGCTTGCCTGCAACTTTAGAGGTATTTGCCTATCCATTTACCTTCTTTCTGTTCTCATAAAAATGTACGGTGTGTATATAAAAAATAGTTGCTTATTACAAGCATGTAATAAGCTTTTTTGTAGAATACCCAATAAAACTAGTAAAATTACATTAAGGAAAAAGGCCTCTAATCCAGTAGCACACTGCACACATGCCTAAATTTCCTAGGATTATTTACTTAAAAATAAGAATGCAATTAAACATTTGGTTGCACTGACACCTACAATGATGTTCAGGGCTATAATTTCATATTCTTGTAACACTGAACCTATAATTTCATAACAACATAAGTACAACTACTAGCACTTCTCTGAAAAGGATCCATTACTAAATACTTAAGAAGACTACGGGAAGAGCCTGCTCTAAACAGTCTGTTAACTTCAGGAGTCCAATTTTCAAGAGTTAGATGAAAGTTTCAACATAACATTGCACACCTGCTCTTGGATATGCACGGATGTTCAGGCACCCAAATCAATATTCAGCTGCATAAGCAGGATTAGCAAACAGTACACCTTTACTCATACACTCGTGTTGACAGATGTCATACTTCCTTTTCTCTAAATGTTGCTTTAAGTAAGTTGATTAAGCACCCGTGAGCAGAGCCAGACAGATGCAGAGGAAGCTGCAGCTTTGTTTGCACACAAGGAACATGTCAGTCAAAAGCATCAGCACTTTTCAGCACTACACTGCCAACAGTCTTAAGTCCTTGACCAGAAAGGACCTGCATTAGAAGAAGAGCTTGGTTTGCAAAGCTATCAGGATTTTTTTGTAATTTTTCTAGATAACTTCTATAAATATACCTTGTGATACCAGTTAATTACATGGAAGCTGCCCAGCAGCTATTATGGTGCAACACGTTTCGTCCTAATTGACCAATTTAAAATTATTAGAACTTCCTTATGTCATAACCAGGGACCTGAGCCATCCGGGTCCTCCAGTTCTTGTCATCCTCTAGTTGCAGTTCAGTCCCAGAATAAATTCTGTATTCACCAAAATTACAGCTAAACATAACACAAAAAGAAAACAGCAAAGTAACATATATTTAATGAGAACATTTCTCTGTTTCTGGAAACAGAAGGTTTTAGTAGAGTTCTGTTTCAGAGACTATGTGGGTACTACCTACTCATATCTGAGGGAGAGCAGAGCTCTGACTTAAAGTAACAAAGGCAAAAAAAGTTTCTAAAAATGCTGCTATCCCCCAAACAGTAATTAATGTCTTAATCTCTATCAAGGAAAGGACTTTTATCTTTTCCATTATCCAGATAAACATCTGCAGTATTCATTAAATAGCCTTTAGGATAGCAGGGTTCCATTCTACATTTCGAATGTCACTGCAGGATTACTAGATCAGATTGTGTCGATTCTTAAGCACTTTGGATGATTGAAAGTTCCCTTGCATTTTATCACACCAGAAATAGCATTTCAGTCATTAGCAACAGACCCCAGTGCTGTGAACGTGCAGTCCAGCAAATAAAGCGAAGCAGGTAAAATACTTTACAAGCTAGCAATCCTTTAATAGGGAATTTCAGTATACTTGTCAGAATGTTTTCAACCAAACAGAAGGCACCATCGTACTAGCCCCAGCAAAGAGACAGGAGCCACAAAAGAAGGAAACACCATGCTAAATCAGGGGAAGGGAGGACCGTGTTTGCTAACAAACAGTGAGGAGGAGCCCAGTGCAGGGTTTTGAACTAGGAAAGGAAGTAGGAAACACACCCGTGTCATGAATTATCTAGGTCCTTTCCAGAATAAATTGTGCCAGAAAGCATACTAAGGTGAAATGCAAACTGCTTGAAACCTGACAACTCCGACTACTTAATTAGTGAGAATTCTTAAAGGACACGCAAAACATAATACTAAATTAGCATCTGTTTCACAGCCAAGGTGATTTGGTGTAGTGGTACAAGTAACAGAATTTAATTTAATTTCACATTCATCTCTCAGTCTCTATGTGTCATAATGGAATTAGCAAGAAAAACTTGGAGAAAAGCTAAATCTTTTCCCCAGATGATCCTGATTGTAGGGATACTGTATGAAGAAGCATACCTGAAATAATGTGCATTTAACAGCAGCCTTACATCATTAATATGTTATGCATAAGAGAGATGGAAACAGCAAGTGGTCCCTAAAGGGCTTTTCAGTGATTATATAAGGTTGTACTTCGTCATTAAGAACTCCCAAAATTTGGGATAAATCAAATACCAAATGTTTTGATACAGAGGAATAGCTAATTACATATTTAAGAATTTGACTAAAGTAGACTAAGAGTAAGGGTGTACAGCACAGCATGAACAAACAAATATGCGGTGGACTTTATGAAGCATAGCAGCTCCAAAATGAAGCCACTTTTGATTCTGTACCTGAAACTGGTCCCCAGATCCATTGCTAGGCACACAGAATGGAAAAATTTAGCCATAGAGTTTTCTGAAGTAAATCTTATTTGTGTTGATTTTATGGTTTAGGCATTCAGCTTTTTACAATGGCCTACAAAGCTATCTGATAGAATGAGAAATACAGGAGAAATGTAGTTCAGTATGGAGCATTGTTATTGTTACTCATTAGCTTCTTCAGTAACAAAACATGAAATACATACCAAAGTACATTTCTTGTGTTGGGTTCATCAATTCATTCACATTCTTCAGGGGAGATGTAAAATGTACTCTTGAATATTCTAAGTTACACCTAAGCACAAGGTTACTGTTCAGCTGACACTGCTGTAAACGCTTCTTGTTAACTTAGCAGGCAGAATCCAATCCAATGCTTCTGTTGCAAGCAGCAGAGGCAAAACATATTAATAGGCTTTTAACAGGAATAAATGCTTAAGCTATTGCATTTGTAAAGGTGGTTGAGATGGATGAAGTAAAAGGCCACAGAGCAAACACGTGAGAAGGGATGGAACAGGCAGCACCCAAATGAACATTGCACAGGTCAGAAAACACAACAGAGGTGTTCAAGTGTTTGGGGCTCAGTCAGACATTTCTAAAGACGACAGTAATACTACAGGGATTATTTATTGCTGAAGAGGACATTTGCATGCTGATCATCAGTTGAGTATTTATTCTTGTGGCTGGTTACACTGTCCAGATTCCTATTAAGGACTTTGCAGCATCTGTCCTCTTCACTTCCAGAAGTTAAAGACAGGAAAACACAAGGGGAAACCTGTCCCAGTACCACAATTTTATATAATGGTCCTAAACTACATTTTTCTCTCTCCATTATCAATCCAGGGTCCAGCTCTTGCTAGTTTTAAGGAACATAAGTAAATTTACTTCCCAAAACACACTTACCCATTGGGAAATTTTATCTGTTATCCCATGTTCATTTTTGACCAGGTAAATCTTCATTAAAAGCCCATAAATATAGTAAAGCTTTTTAAAAAAGTGAAACACTAAAGTGCTTTCTTCACATTTAGTACTGCTGAAAAAAATGCTTAAAGCAGGTGTAATAGGTTCCAAAATTCTGAAATTATAGCACAATACATTCATAAAGCGATGTTCTCTGCATGAATTCTGGAAACGATCTCGTTCTTTGGCAGTATCACTATATGCAAATTAACCATCTATCTGCAGCAGCAGTCCTAGTTCAGCCTCTGACAGACCACGTGCTTAGCAGTTTGGCTTCCAGTCTCATATCTAGTCGTCTCCAGGGCTGCTCAGTAACTACTGGAAAGGATTTCTGAAGGATTGCTTGTACCTCTCTGAAACAGATGAGCTTCCTCAGCTGCAGGGGCAAGGCTCTCCCGCTCCAGGGTCTCTCAAAGATGGCCTGAGCAACTGGCTGAGGCAGCTAAAGCTCAGCGCTGAACTCGAGTGCTGGGGAACCTCAATCCTACTCAACCTGTCCAAGACCAGTTTTCTTTTGACCTCTCTCCTAGCACTGCCTCAGCCTGTTAAATACAGCCAAACATCTTGGACTTTAAGATCTTTAAAATAAGATTATATGAAGTAGATAGCTTGGCTTATTAATTAAACATCTGTTCACACACAGGTTCTCCAGCACTTGGCAACACACTCTCTTATTGCATGTTAGGAATTTGTTTCACTTCCACTTCAAGCCTGTATCTTGAGGTTTTAATTACTGTTTTAGCTGCAGGTGAGTTTCCCTGTCTCATTATCTAGGACTTAACTCTGCAATGCTACTGTAGTTGAGGCTTTCTTTAGAATATATTTATTGATCTGTGTTGTAGTAAGATCTCCTGTCTTGAGAACACAACAGCTTCATAGCAAAGTGCTAGCATTCAAAGAGCACACTGCAAATTATACCATTCTTGCCTTTCTGATCACTGCTCATCTTCAAAGATCGTTATATGAAAGTATTTAAACCTGCTCCTGCATGTGATACCTGCAACACATCCTGTCTACTCCTACTTGCAGCTCACACAAACAACGCTGGAGGTCACTCTAACCCTGCTCAAACAGTTTTCTCTAAGGAGAGACAGAATTATTCAAGATTAAATGGAATGCAGTTGGTTAAATCTAACACTTGTGTCATTTACACAAGGCAGACAGCCCTTATGACTTATTATTTTTTAATGAAATTCCACTTCTAACTCAAGTCCTAGATTCACGTGCACACAAAATAAAGGCAACTACCATTTAAAGAAAAAAAAGTTTCTTCTTAGTCCTGCCATGAAATAAAGACTCCTAAATTCAAAATATAAAAGTTACCCATTACAAATTGTGAGACAAAAAGAACACTGGGTCTATTTCCAGGTTTCGGTGGCTCAGGATACCATATGTATGTTTTTAATCTCTCTTAAGTCTGTGTTCATTGCAGCCTGGCAAAAGCCTGCCTCTGGGCCTGGAATGCTTAGACTATAAGGTTTCACCTTCCAAGGAAGGTCTGATGGAGAACAACTGAACTTAAGTGTTCTCTCAAGCTCCAAATCTAAACCCTGACACCTCAGTGATCTTAGAAATGCGTTGGTTGTTTCTACTTAACCACCCAAAGATTCCCAGGTGGACAATTTGCAGGTGGTCTGTGTGTCACCACACTAAGCTCTGCTCAAGTACACAGCGCTCCAGAGGACATGGTCTTCCCATTCATGAGCCCAGACCGGTAATCTTGTTTTCTGTGCCAAGTAAGTTTGGTTTAAAGCAGCAGCTTGGATTTGTTAACAGGCAGCGGGTGCATTTCCATTGAACCCAACAGCTGAGCAGCCTAAGCTCTGCATTCAGTCAGCATCTAGAACTACCCCTCTCTTTCTTCAAGTAAATAAGCTCTCTTGTTACTGAGACCAGGCTGTAATTTATTCTTGCTGTGCCTCGGTAGGGATTTCTGCATTTTGCGTGGCCTCAGAATATAACTCTTTCCAGCAGATTTTCAGTGGATTTAAAACACGTGTCTTGACAAGGAGATCAAATACAAACTCCAAAAAATGGTTCCATTATTTATATTTGATGCCAATTAACTTCCCTCTGAGGCATAGGAATTGTGCAAGTTTGGGGCAACTTCGAACAGAGGTCAAATACCGTGGTGCTGTAGGTCAGATACTCTGGTGATGGGAATGTTTGTACAGTACAGCATTAATGATACCCTGCACAGGGATGTTGCTTGCTATCAAACCCAGGTGAAATAGTAACAAACGTACCGAGTCCTCATTTTCTCTTGAGTATTTGTACAGCTCAACACTTCCGGTAGATCAGTAGCAATTTCCATATTTTCTCTATCAAAATTATTAGCCATAGGCCTGTATTTTACATTTCAGTCAAGACAGGGAGTATTTAAGAGAGACTCTCCCTCAGTAAAACACAGGAAAAAGTTGTCTAGAGTTCTCAGAAACCACTGTACTAAGTACTACCTTAGCCCTAGGTACCACTTCAGTAGAATTGAATGCAAGAATTGCTTCTGTAGCCTAAAAAATGAGACCATTTTGATTTAGACTTTAAATAAATCCATTCTGTAACTGGGATTTTTACATTTAAAACGATTCTTTTTTTATTTTTACGTTTCTTGAATGAGGAAAACAGAACAGGGCATCTGACAAAGCAGGGAAGACATATTTTATATTTCATATAGATAAGGGGATTTTTCCCCCCATACAAACTGTCCTTAAGAAGTGGGCAACATTCAAACTGTAGAGCATTTAGAAGTTTTCTAGGTAAAATACTTGGTGTGAGTGATCTAACAGACTCGGGTGGTGACATGCCATTTATTGCATGGATCTCTAGGTCATTCAACAACCTTAAGCAGCAGAAGGCCTTCATTCACAGCCAGAATGTGTCTAAGTTACTGCCCCTTACTCATCCTGGAGATGTCACCTACCCAGAGCGTGAAGACTGTGCTCATCCAGGATTTTTCAACACGCTCACTTCAAAGCTCCAAACTGCCTGCTGGGTGGCTGGAATCGTCAGTCCTATCCATCATCACAGAATCACAGGGATTGGAAGGGACCTTGAAAGATCATCCAGTCCAATCCCCTGCCGGAGCAGGAACACCCAGAGCAGGTCACACAGGAACCCGTCCAGGCGGGTTTGGAATGTCTCCAGAGAAGGAGACTCCACAACCTCCCTGGGCAGCCCCTGCCAGTGTTCNCCTTCTTGGCCATGAGGTCACAGTGCTGGCTCATGGGCATCCTGCTGCCCACCAGAACCCCCAGGTCCCTTTCCCCTACGCTGCTCTCCAACAGGTCACTTCCCAACCTCTACTGGTACCTGGGGTTGTTCTTGCCCAGATGCAAGACATGCACATGCTGTGAGGCAAACACCCCTAAGAAGCCTATGAAGGCCAACATAGCAGTGTGGGAAGTGACAGAAGCTCTGCAAGGAGGACTGTGACCATGCCCAAGTGACCCATGGGGTGTCAGGGAAACACATACCACACCGGTCAGCCTGTAGTCTTGTGCGCTCAAGGAGTAGAACATTTGCCCTTGGGTAACACAGGCCTCCAATGGCCTTAGAGGTACCTTATCAAACATGCTTGAGGTTCCTGCCCCGCTGCTGAGGAGATGAAAGCACAGTGGAAAACTACTGCTCGAGTCCCTGAAACACAGGCGAGAACAGGAGCCTGGGACACGCTTTCTCTCTCCCCAAGAGCCCTCCTGCTCCGCGCTGCCTGCGTCCCTCGCCTGTGTGCCCCTGCCCAAGTGCTGCTTCAGATTCCCCGGCCCCTGAGGTACTGAGGGTAAATCTGCTCTTTGCCTTTCACCTGTGGTTTTGGGGTGGTTCTTGTGTCCTGCCTGTGTGGGCACACACAAGCACATATGCACAAGCATCTGTTCAAGGGAGGAAAAAAACCAATCCAAACCAAAAACAACGCACCACCAAGCAAAACCCAAGAGCTGTGGTTCATTCCTTCCCGTCAGGAACAGTTACACACTTACCTGAAAGGAAATTACCAAGTCTGAACTTTGGTGTTTGTTATGATTAGATTTCCTTTGGCGGCGAGTAGTGAAAGTGTTCTTGCATTTCATAAGATCCTCCTCAGACAAAGTACCTGTATCCATTTGGAGCAGTCTGTTTTCCAGAACTAATCTGCATTCATCTGCAGCAGATGCATTAGCAGTAAACAACTCTGCTGCTTCTCCCCAGATCAATGAACAAAACCAACCAAACAACCCCCCCCCACACGAATGCTCTGTACCAAAAGCTCCAGCAAGTCTTTCTTGGCATTTACACCTGAGAAATACTTGTTTCTCCATCAGCAAACGGGATCTCTGACTTTTTCCACTTCTACTTTTGTTCTTTAAGAAGTTTCCATGGGTTGCAATGTGCTATCTAGACTGAAGGCACTACTTCTCCTCACCCTGCTCCTCACTTACTTCCTATTGACAGAGTAAAAATTGGGTAGAGTCATGGTTTTCCAGCCAGGTACACTGTGGAAGAATGGTACAGGGACTGCATTTTATCAGGCAAAGTGCAGCAGAGGGAGCCTCACCCAAACATACAAAAATACATGGACATCTGCAAAAGAGGCCATATATATATATATATACACACACACACCCAAATACACTGTAGGTATAAGCACATCGAAGAACCAGCCATTTAAACAAAGCTGCTGCTGCACTCCTAGTTACAGGGGTCACACTGTAGGAGAATCAGGGCCAGTTTATAAGGGAATGTTTTTAAAACGTCCCTCATTATCTAAACAACAGCAAAGAGCACAAGTGTAAGCTCTGCTTTGATTGTTTTTTATCTCTACGATAACACACACACACACAGAGGAGAGAAAGGATAAACGTACAGCCAACCCCAAAAGCGGGGTTGAACCCAGCACAGTTAGGTGCAGGGAGAAGGAAGGGAAGACAAACAGCCCCCATTACAGGTAGTGTCTGTTTTTCTGCATCAGCCCAGCCTTTTACCGGCCACTTCGGGAGGACAATTGTTAGCACAGGCCTGCCTGCACCCAGTAACAGACCGTCCCTGGTTACACACGCACTCCAGGAGCAGTTGCTCTCGGCCTCACACCCTCCCAAACGGGAGAAAATGGAAAATTAGTATTTTTTTTTAATCAGCAGCAGACAAACAAAGCCAATTTAGCTTTTATTTCCATTATGCCTCTGCTGGCACGGGTAACGGTGCGCTAGGGGAACAGCACCTGCAGTGCATTAACTTCCCTGCAACAGCCCCGCGGTAAGGAACTTTGGGGACCGCTGAAGGAGCAGCATTAACACCACAAGGTGGTGCGGGAAGAGCCGGCGGCGCTGTCACCGCAGCGCCCGGCAGTCGCTTCTGCCTGGGGCATGGCGGCGCGCCTGCAGCGAGCCACAGCTGCCGCGTTGCAGGCGGGACAAGGCGGCAGCGCAGACCGCCATTTGTCCTTCCCCGGCGGGAGAGGAAAATCCATTCACCGCCTTCCCGCCCGCCCCGCGAGGAGCGCAGCCACCCGCACCGGCCCCGCGGCCGGGGATGACGCTTGCGGCGCGCAGAGTCGTCCCGGGGAAGGTGGCGGTTATTTCAGCGGTTTCAGGCTCCTCCGCGCCGTCCCGAGGCACTGAGGGAACCGGGACTCAGTTCTAAGTGGGGAGGAGAACGGGGAGGGGAACAAAGAAGGCGGTAGGGGCAGCGAACCCGACTGCCTTCCCACAGCGACGCCCTCCCGCCGGGCTAGGCCCCGAGCGCCGCCGCCATTTTGGCAACGCCCCACCTCCTTGGCCGCCGTGCGGTGTGCAAAGGCGACGGCGACCATTGGCCCCTGGCGGAGCGGTGGGCGGGAACTTCCGCCGGTGGGTGGTTGCTTAAGCACTGGAGCCCAAAGAAGGTGCTACCAGCAGCAGCGATGGCCGAGTGGTTAAGGCGTTGGACTTGAAATCCAATGGGGGCTCCCCGCGCAGGTTCGAACCCTGCTCGCTGCGGCCCGGTGGGGCTTGCTTTTTTTTCCTGTCCTTCCTGATTGCTTATAACGTACTGGTTCTATTCCTCCTGTTTTCTCGCTGTTCAACTGCCTCTGCAGCAGCAATAGGCGTTATGGAGGAGTTATGCTAACGCCATTTGCTACGCCCTCTGCTGCTGCTGTCAAGACCCAAAGGTAGTACCAAAGCAGCAGTGGGAGCCAGGGCAAGCGTCCAGCATCCCACCTGAAACCCTGGTGAGAAGCAGCACTTGGCAGAGGTGGGAAACGGGCAACTACCACCCGTGGTTTTTAGTGCATCTCGCCTCCCAGGCACTCTCTGGGCAGGAAGGCGCTGCCCAAGGGCAAGTAATGCAGTGTGATACACACAGTGTCCTGACTTGCCCCAAGGGCCACTGTCCTGCCCCCAGGTCCAACAGCTGATCCAGAATAAGACAAGGGCAGCAAGTTACTCGAGATAGAATGCATTTACTCCATCAAACCTTCACTGCCCCAAAGGAAGCCGCTCTGATTACTCCTGCACCTCCAGCGAGAGGCTCCTCGGTCACCCTTCCTGTCCTTTAGGGCTTTCTGCACAGGCGTGGAGCGTGCACCCACACACACAGACTGGCTACGGGGGGACCCCACCAAAGTTACTCTGCATCTAACAATCAGAACAAACAGGAGAACAAGGCACTTCCCCCTGCATTGATGCACACACACACAGAGGCTCTGACGGGCCTAAAATGACTCTTCACCGCTCAGCTGTGTCCATCTCCTCCCACATGTGACCCCAGCATCACTGAAGAGGGGAAAACTTAGCAGGAATGAAAATACAAAAAAGGCTAAAATAGGCTAAAGCAGGAACTCTATCTTAAAGACAAGACAAAACCCCAGCATAAAGACACATGCAAACCCATTCTTCCTAGTTAGTTCAACTTAATTCCATCAGAAAATGGAGGTAGGGAAAGCAGAAGAACCATTGAAAGGTCCCTGCTCAGAGCAAAATGGAAGAAAGAGGGGACAAACAATCTAAGCTGGCAGCAAAACGAGCCAAGGGCTCCCTAACCAGGGCTTCCAGGATGTCAGGTTTGGTGCCTGTTTCTGGTCAGGCATGTGCAATTGTTAGAGATGATGCTTTGGAGGGAATCTTAAACTGGTAAATAACAGAACAAATAATTTTTAAAAAGAATTTTTCCACATATAAGATTGATTTTGTTTAATCAGTCGGGAATTTAAACTCTTTCTTTTGTAGCTTGAAGATCCCACCCCTGCAATCCGGAGCAGATGAGAAGAAGTCTATGTTGTGTCCCACAGCTTTGGGTAACACCCCAAACCAATAAAAACCCAGCAAAATACTAAACACCGTGACCCAGCTTTGTACCAAGTCCTTCTTTTTCACTGCATCACCAAAGAACTTGGGTTTTTTTACTGACCACTTCAAGTGTCCTATTTCCAAAGCACATGTTTCATTGCTCTCATAGATCTGAAGACAAAGCACTGACTCAGACATTTATTGGGAAGTTTGCAGCTTCAAGATGTCCTTTTCAGTGGGACCTTACTGGGGATGGAAACATAAATGACCAGCACCAAAAGATGTGGTTATTTCAGGTCTTATACTGAAAAAGAAGAAGCCAGCCTGTCAGAAGAGCAACAGCAGTCTCTGCTGTCTGGGGAGTTATTGGCGTTCAATGAACCTTTTCCCCTTCAAACTGGTTTTCCCCGAGACTTGTAGTTGAAAAACAGAAGAGCAGCAGCAAACATCCCACCCTCACCCTTCAGCAGGATTTATGGGTTTATGAAAACGTTCCCATCACAGCACTGAAGGGAAAGCAGCATATGGGTTTAATTGCAGTCAGTTTTTGTAATTACAAAAAAAAAAAAAGCACTAAGGCACACCACGCAGCCCCACTACAGCCACAGACGTGCCAGCAGCACTGGTGTGCCCAGCCCAGTGCTCTCCTCCCGACTCCTATCACTTCTCATCTCCGTTTTGCAGCAGAGTTCAAGCACTACTGTTCTCATCTGCTCCCCTGTTTAATCCTCAGCTGTGAGACAGAGCAAGCCAGCCATGAGTCTGGTGCTGGAGTCCAGACTCCAAAAGGTACACATGGGCTGGTGCAATCTTCCTCCAGCCTGACTCAGGCCCACTGCATAGTACCTTCAGGGATCAAAGTGCCTCCAGCCAGCTAAGGAGAGAGATGCTTAAGATGTCCAGGCTCCTTTTCATCAGCAGCTATCCACGCTGAAGCAAGCAGCCTAGTCCTTTGGCAGTGGCAGGCCAAGGATGGACATCAGAATCCTGGGGAAGACTCAGATCCTCCAGAAGTGAGGACAGGAAGCAGCAATAAGCACCAAGGGCACGCTGGCCCAATTGGCAAGAACAGTCTCCTACTCCTCTGGACCTTTCTACTCATTCTCCCACCCCGCATCCCATCAATATTGCTCATGCAAAGTTGTTCAGGAGAAAGAAGAGCTGACAATCCCCTACCCAGCATGCATTTGGGGTGGGCATGGAAACTAACTTCTAGTAAGGCCCAGCTCTGACAATCCCAACAAAGTAAACCTGATGTAAGGGCTGAAGCCTGAGAATCAGCGTCCATCTCCTGAGGGGAGTTGTCAGCCTTTGGTGCCAGAAGCCTTTTGATAATTTCAGAGCAGCATTTTTGACAAAGCATCGAGGAAACCACGTTGTCCAAAGCACCAAGAACCACATCACGTATCAAGACTGGAAACAAAACTGCCAAGAGAGGCAGCACATTCCTTTTTCCAGAAGTAGCTTCTCCCCTTTCCTGCCCCACCAAAAGAAGGGAGGAAGAGCAAACCACTACAGAGACAGAATGGAAAGGAAAGAAAAGTTGTTTTCTCCAGCATTTATCACCTACACCAGGTTATGATATCCACCAGTTCCCAGTCTGTACTGCACACCACTAATGACTCAAGACACCAGTCTGGGGCAAACAGAGCACACATTTTCATTAACACAGGAGGAAGACGATACTAACACAGCGACGGAGAAATGACAACCATAAGCAGTATCTGCCATCACAGGGGGAGGCTTGGCAACCCCTAGAACAGCAGGAAGAGCACGTACCGTGGGCTGCAATAAAAGTACTCAGCATAAACTGGCTGATAAGTATCACCCCATGTGACAGAGACCGACAACTTACTGGGCTGCTTTATCTTTTGCTGTGTAATTTCATCAGCTTTGCAGCAGCTTCCCCACTTACCTTCCCAGCAGACTTGTCTCCTATTTCAGGATATGAAAGTGTAAGATAGCAATGTCCATACTCAGGAAATTAAAGCTACTCAGTATCTGTTTTAATCATCAGGATACTTGCTTCTATTATAGAACATAAAAACAGCCCTCTTCTTCTCCCCTCCCGCCTCAAAGGGGAAAACAAACATTGAGAAAACCACCTTAGCTATCGTTCAGCATTACTCAGCCCGAGGTTTTAAGCCATGCACTGTCTGTATTCACCATCAAAGCCTGGGAAATGTTGGGAAAACAACTTGGGTTTCACAAAAGAAAGAGTTTGTGAAGAACTAGAACATTCTCAATCTTACATATTTGGCACTTGCACAAGAACAGGAATGACAGCAGTAACTGAAGTCACACCAACTTTATACAATTCAAGACTGACCCAACCCCAGCCCCCCAAGCTGTTAAATTCCTTTGTAAACAGCAGGCTCAATAGTTGCTTAATTTCTAATGTTACAGAACCCTTTGACACAGCCTCAGAGACCTGGAAACACAGTATTGCACAGCGGGCCTTACTCTCTCTATTTTAGGATCACCTTCACCCACCTGTACCCCCATCTACTATCTCATAACTTTGAGCTGAAACATCATCACCTCTCACAAGCCCCATAATGGCCAAGCTTAACCAATGCTTTTGAGTAGACTCCAGACAACATAGGCTCAATTCACAGGTCCACCTGTTTCCACACCACGCAAACAACTAACAAAGCACCCAAACACGGTAACACTCAGTTACTGTATAGCACAGACACACACCCAGTCAAAAGCCAGACCCCTCAGACACCCAGAAAGTTCAGAACCCTTTGTCACCTACCTAAACAGCTCACAGGAAGAAGAAAAGGGAACCTTACGGACCCTTGCAGGCATCTGACCTCTCCCCAAGCTTGGGACTGATAGACCCTAATTGCAATCTGTCACACCTGGGGTTGCTGCTCTTGTTCCCCACCCTTACACCTTTCCTTTGGCAGCTGTTTCCACTTTGCAAAGACAGTTAAGTTTTCTGTTGGCCACTAAAAAGCCACACCTGTCTGAGGGTTGCCCCTGAATCCCATCTCTGCAGAGCTTAAGAGACCCACCCTACAACCCCTGCTCCAGTAAATATTTAAGCATGTTACATACTTACCAGTGCAGAGGCCAAAGCACCACCTTATTGTGGCTAATATCATGTGAGATTTGTGGGATCTTTCCATGCTGCTAGCAAGAAACCTGAAAATACTATATATTTTATAAAAAAACAAAAACTGTTCATATTTGGGGAGTGGGTCCTGAATGATCTAACACAGGAGTTTCTCAGGTGCTTATTTCTTTCCTCTCTAACATGAGGGAGACCTGGGCTGCCAGCTTATTCCAATTAATGGTTCTTACTGGCCAGAGCAGGTCCCACCATTGCTGTCTCAAAAAGGAAATGGGGCTGCACAGATCCCTCTTGCTGTCCAGTACATTTGGGTTTGCTGTGGTAGAAATAGGTTAATTCAACTCTATTCAGGAAATGCAGAAAACTGGACCATTTGAAGTTCAATATATGCCATGTCCTGCACCTGGGTCACGGCAATCCCAGCACAGATACAGGTTTGGTGGAGAATGGATTGAGAGCAGCCCTGAGGAGGACGTGGGTGTGTTGGTGGAAGAGAAGCTCAACATCAGCTGGCCCTGTGTGCTCACAGCACGGAGAGCCAACCACAGCTGGGCTGCATCAAAAGAAGTGTGGCCAGCAGGTCGAGGGAGGTCGTTTTACCCCTCTGCTCTCACGAGACCTCACCTGGAGTGCTGTGTCCAGCTCTGGAGCCCTCAGCAGAGGAAGGACATGGGAGTGTTAGAATGGGTCCAGAGGAGGCCATGAAGATGCTCAGAGAGCTGGAGTACCTCTCCTATGAAGACAGGCTGAGAGAGTTGGGGTTGCTCAGCCTGGAGAAGGCTCTAGGGGAGACCTTATAGTGGCTTTCCAGTACCTAAAGGGGGGTACAGGGGGGACTCTTTATCAGGGACTGAAATGATAAGAGGAGGGGTAATGGTTTCAAACTGGAAAAAGGAAGATTTAGATTGGATTTTAAGAGTAAATTCTTCGCTGTGAGGGTGATGAGACCCTGGAACAGGTTGCCCAGAGAAGCTGGGGCTACCCCTTCCCTGGAGGGATGGACGGGGCTTTGAGCAACCTGCGCTGGTGGGAGGTGTCCCTGCCCAGGGCAGGGGAGTAGGAACTCTATGACCTTTAAAGTCCCTTTCTACCTGAACTATTCTGTGATACATATAAATAGACAATAAATGTGCATGGGTGTACTGGGGCACCAGTTACTAATTTGTCCACTTCACCAGGGCAAATACAAGTGAGATGACTGATCTCTAGCAGTCACAAAATGCAAGTTTTGCCATCAGCTTTCACTGGGCTGAGTCTTCCAAATGTCTGCAATTATTTGTCCAGAACAAATATCTAAAGGTGGTTTGCCATAACAAACTGGGCAATAATTAGCTGATAATGATATGAAGAACGAGTTTGGCATTCAGAGGTCTATCATACACCCACTTCTCGACAGAAAGCAGCTGGTTAGGTGCTAACTCATCCACCCAAGTACCCCTTTTACCACTAGAAGCAAGCAAAAGGGAGGGGAGCCTGAGCTGCCACCTGGTTCCAAGCACTCCAGTTGGTTGCACTTCCACCTTTTTCTTACAGACAGAAAAATTGTACCCGATTGCTCTGCGTCCTTCACGTGAACTAGAGTTTCTGCTGCTGCTCCTGCTTGACATCCTTTACAGTCCCTCCCTATAACACGGCCTGAGTCTTCCTTGAACGAGTACCTTTATATAAAAGAAAACAGTACGTGCATCAGAAGAAAATTTGTAATTACACTTAGCAGATAAAACAGAGAATTACTAATTTCACCTCTATAATGTTCTCAGCTACAAAGCATGCAAGGGAAAGAAAGGCATGCAGAATAATAATTAAAACAAATAATATTATATAATAATTAAAAATTATCCAAAACCCCCAAATTTTTGGATAAGCCTGGTGATGGGCTGTCAAAATAGCTATTGCCAACGGTGGCATCAAACCTATGGTCAGTGTAGCTGTATCAGCAGAACTTCACTACCTGAAGCTTCTATAAACTGGTACAAACCCAACCGGCGTTAACACTGGTATCAGCTCCTGTAAAGAAAACTGGCACCAGCATAAATAACGAGGTTAATAAGATACACAGATGCTCTGGGGTCCACTGGCAGGGGCTTGTGTTAGAATTTGTGCCAAATGAGCACCAAAGAGGAGAAGCACAGTAGGGCAGTCAGCACATCACACCCCTGCACTGTACAG
Organism: Jacana jacana; assembly: GCA_013400555.1. NCBI lineage: Eukaryota > Metazoa > Chordata > Aves > Charadriiformes > Jacanidae > Jacana > Jacana jacana. The sequence continues at coordinate 23,170 of VZTM01021162.1, forward strand.
CCAAACGTGTCACTCCAGGGGGAGACAGACATGGGAGCTTCCAGATCAGACTCCCCATGGAGATGCCCAGGACTGATAATGGACTCCCTTAAGCTTTTGCCCGCTGAGGAGACAAGCAACAAGAGATTGAAGGTGGGCAGAGCATTTCGCTTCAAGAAATGAGAACAGCCCCTTTCTGCATGCATGCAGTTTTATTTGTTGCTGATGGAATCACTTGCCTGCACAAAACCACAACGTTACATTGTTCAGGTTTACACAGAAAAAGGCAAATACAAAATAAATAAACACAATGTAGAATTTGCAAATTTGCCCAAAGTACCAAAAAGCTTTCACATGAGACTTTGTACACGCTAACAGTGACTGGCCTGATCCTTCATCACTCGCCAGACACAACCTTGGTAAGACCCCATCTACGAGGCCAGAACAGGGAGCCTCAGGACAATGCTGGGACACATACAAGGGGTATCAGTTGTCCACCAATAAATCATAAACCAAAGAAAATTGCTATCTGGAGAACTGAAGCTGTGGAACTGCCTTCCAAAATAAATAGCTGATGCAAAAAAGTATACTTGTTAAGATAAGTGATTTTTAAGAGTGCCTGACCTGTCACAGCGAGCGTCCTGGATAGTAAGAAGGTGCTTACTTCATCTATATGATAAAATCACAATTCTCCAACAAGTTTGTAACAGTATTGTGCATGTGTGCATTATACATGACCACAGTAAGTACAGTGGAATGGAAAAGTACATCACTTAGAAACAAGCACAGTTCTGGTTAAAGTTCACTGTCATAGAGCTTTTGGAAGGTCACCACCGAACAGGATGATGCTCTGGAGTCCAACACTGACTTTTGGTCCTACCTACTATACAGTCCTCATGTAACATCACAATATTGAGAAAAATATTATTCACTGCACAATATTTAAGAATATAAGAAACAATATGTAAGATGTTAGATAACTTCACAAAATCCCTTTACTCTAATACCAAAAAGGGCTTTGCTTACTAAATTTGTGTATTAAACAGAGACCTCCATCTGCAATGCTGGGGACGTGTGTTAATGGAATGGTATCGAGACATTTATTCAAACAACTTTCACATCACAACAAATGAATACAAAATACAAATAACTTATAACTGCTGGCAAAAAAAAACCCAGCCCAACACCAAACTGAGCTGTCGACCAGAGGATCTCTCGCTCTTGCCTGCTTTGCATTTTAGATCTCATAGTTTCTGAATTTCCTCAGAAGATCTGATGGAGCATCACCTGACCAGCGGAAACGCAAGTGCCAGTAATTTGCCTCTGAAAATCCTAAGAAAAAAAGAGAAAAGCAGGTACATTCTCATAAACATGTGTAAAACTATTCATACTTGAGAGTCGTCCCCCCAGAAGTAAGTAGACAATTGGCCACTTTCCAAGGCTCTTGATAAGCAGGGCCAACCTCTGTATTCTCAGCACCATTCAAACTCAAGCAAACACTAAACTTCAAAGATATCTATCTGCTGCAAAGAGTCCTAAGGAGAGCAGAAGAATGATGCCAGTCCAGAAAATAGGACTTATAAAGAAAAACTGAACAAATTGCATATGCTTCATCTAAAGAAGAGCTAGACATGGTAAACCTCCAGCTATGTGAAAGGCAGGAGTGTGGAGGCAAGGTACTGGTGCCCCTGTCCTCACACAAAGGAGGAAAGGAGCTTTTCAGACCCTGCACAATGGGCTGTTAATATGAAAAAATGAGATCTTCCTGTATCAGGAAGCTGAAATCTATTACCTGTCTTAGTGTTAAAATCTCTGACTTAGGCTGAAAAAGCTACACAGAGTCGTAGTCTGAATTCTGACAAACCAGCAGACAAGAACTGGAAATACCCAGTTTAAAAATGGAATCCAATACAATAGATTTTCCTGAACCAAAACAAAAGCATTATCAACATCCTAACATCAGCACAAACACCGAAGTGCATACAGGCCCTGGCAAATAAAATCTAATGTGAACATTTATTACTATAAATATATGTCTGCTGGATAAATTAAGGTGCCATTTGATCATTTGCTGGTTTTCACGTTCAAATTTGGAGATCAAATTTAAACTTCACAAAATTGTAAGAAAGAAGATGCCTGCAAAGAAAGCTCACCATTACAAGGAAACAAGAGAATGTCTTAGTTGAAATGTTACTGCTTTAAAAAGCAAAAAAAAAAAAAGTAAATAGTGTAATGTTATAGAGTGTAATTTTTAAATACAAAACTTTCAGCTATGTCTCACCTACATTTGTTTGTAGAATTTTCTCATCTATTTTCTGCATTCCACAAATTTAGGATGAAATTAGGATATTAATATTAGGATTAAATTAGGTTTTGCCACCCTCACAGTTCTACTTCAATTTCCTATTTGATCAAGTTGGGAAGAAATGACAGGCCATTGTTTAGTAACAGCTCTGTGATAACCTAAACCTAAGAATATGAAACTCCTGCAGGATCCAGCAGAAGAGAAGGTGGCTCTTGTGGTAAGTCAGTTTTGATTCAGGGGTACCGACCTAAACAACAGACAAGAGATACTCACGGGCCAGATGGCAGCTTTTGGAAGAAACACTTACTCTACTGCATGTGCTATTTAAAAATCCAAACCTGTTCAAATACAAAAGAAGCCTTCAAGTCTCAATTTCTATCCTCTTTAACTCATCAGATGCAAACTGTGCATCAGTACTGAATGCCAGATTAAAAAAAAAAAGCCTATAGTGCCTGTTTTATCTAACACTTTTAAAGCTATTAAAAAAAATCACTGAAAATATTAGCTTTTATTAATATTATTATTATTTTGACATAACAGCAAAACTGAACTTTACATTTTGGTTTAAGAAGATACTTTTTTTCCTTCTCCAGTTTTTGGTTTTACTAGCAAAAAAAAAAAGCAAACATGGGGTATGAAGGAAGAAAGGTCTGAAGGTTTCAAAACTAAATAAATAACTAACAACAGAAAACCCAAAACAAAGCCCTAACCCAAAACCACATTTTAAAGGTTACCAGTCAAACACATTATTCTGGAGAAGAATTCCTCATGACTAAAAGCCTCCATTTCAGGCCAATCCCTGGATACTGCAATTTTCTGTAACTGCTGGTTTCACTTACTGGGGGAGTCTGGACTCTTTGAAGACTGTGGTTTCACATCAGGAATTGCAACATCTTCTGGCTCCCTGTTCCCATCTGACAATCCATCTTCACTGTTTTCAGTATGCTGGCTCCAGATCTCATTAGTTATGTTGTTGCTATTAGTCAAGTCAGGAGCTTCCAGCATGTGGTCCTTCTTATTCTGGACAGCCCAGTGCATTGACTAAAGAAATGCAAAAAGTAACAAATAAACAACTAATTCCTGTGCTTTAAAAGATTTTTAATGAACGTCTCTTTTCTTATATTGTTGCAATAAATGGTGAAAGCAAGCAAAAAACAAGACCCTTGCAGGTCAATAGGATAGGGGAAAGCACAGTTTTATACTGCAAACACAATTTGAGAGGACAGTTTATGTCAGGTGGGGATAAAGAACAAAATGTACAAATGTATCAAATAACTGTAAGGGTCTTTTGTCCAGTTTCTTCTGTCATGGCTTTAAGAGGGCTGGAGTGACTTAGAACCTGTCCCTTTTCCAAGCTGTCTTCGACTTCAAGGTGCCCTTTGAAAGCAGTACCAATTGGAAAGCTTCACCATTAACACCTGTGGAACGACTTGTTTGGAGCTGAGCTAAACTTCATGGGATACTTCCAGCAAACGTTTAGCCTCAGGCATAGCACTTTAGCTGAAAAGGCCCTCAAACTTCTGTCACAAGCAGAACTGAGGTGAACAGAATTGACACGGGGAACTTTTATTCACTGCCTTAAAATCTGCCCATGTAGACTTGTAATTAGCATTCACCCTAATGAGGCACACAAAAAAAATAAACTCAAACATTATGGGATTAGGATCTAGTAGGAATATGGCACCAAATTATCTCACTAGCAAAATTAGGAGGGCAAACAACCCTCGGAACATCTCCCTCTGTCCCAAATCACCCCACTGCCTAGAAGGGCCCTTCCGAAGACCCGCATGAAGCCCGGGTTCCAACGAACCTACCTTCTAGATTTTGTAATGAGCTCTTTATTTAATCAGATAGCATGAAAACCTAATAAGCAAAAACCAAAAGGAGAATGTATTATACAAAAGTCCTAGCTTTGAAAATAAATAAAAGGTTCCTACAAAAGCAAAGTGCACTGAAGCATTTGAAAACTGCCCTTAAGTTACTATAGTCCTCCAGGTTTTCCAGAATTTCCCTAACTTCCTTTGAGCAGGAATCACGCTGCATTCTTCCCACCCCCAAAACCCACCACCGCAGCAGAACTGGTGCAACTCATGCCCTCAGTCACTGGCCCATTTCCTCTGGACCAGCTCTGCCCCCACTCCTCCTGAAGGCCCAAACTTAGGCCCCACCAACCGTTTTCACAGAATTGCTCAGGGCCTCCCACTGCTGGAAGGGAATGGTGATTTTGCTTCGTCGCCAGTAATCATAATGTGCTCGACTCTCTTCATTAGAAAGAATCTCCTTGGCTTGCTGTAACTTCTGGAAATTCTCCACTAGAACACAAACCAAAAAGACAGTGAACCCAGTATCTGTTTTCAAAGAAATTGATTCAGAGACAAAAGGGGAGCTACCAACAATGGCAAAGAGCAGAGGGGACCGAAGGAGAGCTGAGTGACAAAGGTGTGGGGTTGCTCTGCTGACAGCTTTGCACAGCTTTTGCTGGCTTTAGGATCGTAGCACCTTTGGCAGACAACTGACATCCTTTTTCAAATGAGGAGTAGAAAGCTCGTTCCTCTTCTGGCTTCTAAACCACCTAAATTTAAGTTCAGATAATCTTCCAGAGGTCTGCAGGCAAAAGGCACGAGTCACCCCCGGTAGACAACCTTAAAAAGGGAAGTTGAACCAGAGTAACAATGCTCAGGAGGGATGCGCTCACATCCACAGCAGCAAGGAAGTCAGAGCAAAGGACAACACCAAGGAAACACGAAGAGGGGAGCAGGAGAGGACAAGCAAGAAGAGGAATCTAAAGATAGTTTAAATTAACTAACCTGTGTGGTTTATTAGGTGTGTTTTCAGCATATGCAAAAATGTTATCTTAAACACCAGCCTGCACGAGTGACAGCTCTTATTTTACCCTACAGGGTCATTTTTCATTAAATGGTTTCTAAGGATGCAGCTGCATGTCACTATTTGTAGAGGGTTATAAAGATTTAGATTTTATCTATGCGTCACCTATGTTACAGTGATCTATCATTATTATAATTCATTTATTCCAGTTTACAAATTAGAGAGATTTCTTTTGAAATACACTGGGCTCAAACAACAATCAAAATTGAGAACCATAAATCAAACAGCAGACAAGAGGATGAGGGGGCAGTTCTATCAGGTTTCCTGTTTCTAGCGTCACTAGTTTTCAACAAATAAAAAAGTCTACTTCATTTACTCTTTATTGAACTTTAAACCAGTGAAATAAATAATTTTCAGTGGGGACCCCAATTGTGATCAGAACAACCTTCAGTATAAGAACACGAAGTATTCAGACATTGGTGACCACTGATTGGAGCCATGGTGGTTGTGAATGGGTAAGACTGTCTCCAGGCAACTCGGGTGCTGCTCAGCCATCACAGGTATGATGAACTGCACGCTCCCACAAATGCAAATGTTAGCTGCTTGCCTACAAACAGATGGCTACTCGTGGGGTGCTGGCTTCTCTTTATTTCCATCCATTAAATTACATTCAAAGAAACTAAAGTCCATTTAGTGTGTTCCTGATGGGCTTGTTCATGAAAGCAAATTAACTAAGTGACGCAAGTGTGACACTTGAATGGCACTGAGCATGGAAGCAGGCCGGCTTCACGGACCTAGAAAGGGATACACTCCATGAAGAATTTCTAGATTAAAAGACATTAACCATAGAAAGAAAAAAAAAAAATTAAAATCCTAGGGAAAAAAACCAAAAGGAAAAGTAAACAAGTGTCTTCCTGCTCTACCACCTAGGAGTGTGCAAGGGTTTGAAAAGAATAGTAAAGACAATATGCTTAAAATATACATGACAATTACAATATCTTGGGGGGGAAGAATATTTAATAAAGTCTTAAGTCTGAATTTAATAGCTTAGTAGCTGAGTCATGTTAATATAAGACAAAAATAGATAGCTCTTTAACATGGAAGAATATATACCTGCTTTGGGGTTTCCAGGATGTTTGTCAGGATGACATTCAAGGGCTTTAATCTTAAATTCTGCAAGAATTTGTTCCACCTAAACAAAATGTTGAGATTTGAAGTGAGTAAATACATACACATAGAAAAGATTTACAGATTTTCTTTCTGAACAGCGTTGGGAGAAACAAAGAAGAATGCTGAAAGAATTTTCCTATTCTTTTTCACAAGCTTCAGTACAAGGAAACTAGAAGTAACAACAACCCTCTGTCAGTGCCACCACTTTTTAATTTAATTCTCCATGTACTCATGCTTATTTTTGTGAAGCTCAGTCATCCAACAGGGCAAGTTGTCTTTGAGAAAAATGTGCAAAGATGATGTGAGCAAACCCCTTTCTTCACATCTGACCACACAGGCAAAATGCATCACTTCAGTTGCTCTTTGCTGTGTTCAATCAACTCTATCCTTTAATGAAATCTCATTGCAGGCAGCAAAGAGCTTCTGCGTTGCTGAAGATCAATTTGTGGGATCGGGTGGCTTCCTCCATATCATCTTCATGGGAAATTTAGCTGGTACCACACGATTTTTCTATCTTGGACACCACAAAGCTGCACTGCTTCTTCCCATCAAGTTCATTTTCTGTGCCCAAAGGTTGACTTGGAATAGAATAAATTTTTAATCAATAATAGAATATGCACATGTATTAATTAATTACAAGTTCCCATACAGTTTATAGTACCATCAAGTATTACAATCAGTGGGAAAACAAAGACATTGCAATGGTTAACAAAATACAAGAAACCACTGGAATGGGCATTAGATTTCAAATTTTCAGATTTTTTGAAGGATCTTGCTTCTTATCATTCAGAAGCCAAAGCTTCTTTGTATCTTTCCAGTACAGCTTAAGCTCTTTCCAATGCTAGAAAGGCTGTTCCTATAAATCCCTCATCTTTCAAACCCTGATATCCATGGACAATTGGAATTTATTTCAACATTAAGGCTTATAACCCTTTTTTTCTTTAGAATAAAATTACAATTCACTCATTTTTTTTTGTCATTTGCTGGGAAGAAAGTGGTCTACTGTGGTATTTTAAGAACTCTACACTTTTTGATCTTCTCAGTATCTTCTTCCAGAAGGACAGATATAAAGCAGTATATTTTTATTAAGACACTTAAAAATATGTATATTGTACAAAGAACTTGTTGAAACTAGTTCCTACATATAGCTAACTACCATCTTTAGAACTTAGTTACATAAAGGGGAACATTAAAGTTAAAATACCTATTGTAGCAGAGGGGTAGTGCGGAAGTCCTCAGTTCAAAAAAAATCATTAGAAGTTTATAGGAAGTTTTTACAAAATACATGAAATGCCTACAAAAATATTCAGTGAGATGTTTTACCAAGAAAGGTCTGCAATAGCCACTACATATGAATGACACTGTTCTTGGGAGAGGGATGTAGGTTAAATCTCCCCTCTTCCTTTCAAGCGTGGAGGTCCATGCACTCATTTGTACAAGCCAGGAACGAACATAGGTGTTTACTTGAATATAGGGGAAAATCTGTAGATATGGAGCCTATTTGTGCTTAAATTTAACCAGGTCAGATCAAGACCTGAATATTCAGCACCCCAGATCAAAGTAGTGCAGCTGGGAATGTGCTGCACCTAGAGAAGCCTGTGCTGCTGCAAATGCTGAACTGCACACACAAAGTGAAGCGAGTACAAACCACCTGTAACGCTTCACATCTCTGTTATTTGTCAGAAGTAGTTGTGTGCACCATCGAGGGAAGGCAATCAGTGCTCAACTTCTGATCTCAGTTCCTACTCCCATGTCAGAAACAATCTGATACCATCTGCTGCTTCTCAACAAGTAATACTCGACAGATTATTTTTCAGTACCCATTAGCATTTATTCCGTCTTTTTCGTTTCATTTTGAAACAATCTGAAGACTCGTTATCATACGTACTCGATCTACTCATTAATGGCTAAACCCTTGAAGAATTAGCGTGATGTGAAAAATGAGAGAGCATCGGCGAAACAAGCCCAGGCAGAAACTTTAACACCGCCCTCTGCTGGGGTGACTTCTTGGGAGTTTTCCCAGGAAAAGCTCCCAATCGCCTTCTGTAGCGGATCGAAGGGGCTGATCAGTATCGCTGTCACTGACGGGGGAGGCAGGGGCATTTTCCCAGCATTTGACTACTAGGACACATGGAGAGCATCTGATGAAATCTACCCAGCAACATTTTTATCCAGCTCTGAATACACCTTTTCTCCAGCGTGAATACTGCCTTCATTACAGCAGAGCAGTCAAAACTCCTCTTCCAAAATCAAAACACAATTCCAGTTAATACAGCAACTGGATCAAAAAAATATTAGCATCCCACTAACTCAAACTATCCAAAAAATGTTACATGGACACCTATAGGAGGAAGAACACTTGTTTGAGCTACAAGTTGTTCAACAATTGCTTAGGTAGACCTCTAAAGTATGAGATCTTTCCCCAAAACAAACTAGTCAAACTAGTATTTGAATGGCATTAAAATTAGCATTTAAAACTCATTAATAAGATGAATGAAAAAGAGGTATTATTTTTGATTTTCCTCCAAACCAACCCATACAGTTTCTAACAAATCTTAAAAATATGTATAAAACCTGGGAAACTCAATAGTGGCCATCGGTGACCTACAGCTATCAACATCCACTGTATTAGTTGCATGTAATTAGCTTTTTTCCATCTTTTAAAATTGAAAATGTATTCCAAAATATGATTTGGATGTTCCCAAACTGATGCAGTTGGCTCCTGGTTCATAACCACATCAGGTGTTGCACTAAACTAATGAATAAACCATTGCTTTAGTTGTCTCTATAATACGAGCCTTTTTTATAAGACGTTTTTAATATAAGCCGTATTCCAGGATCTTTACATCAGAACAGAGATCAGAAAATTGACCTTAGCGAAGGGAGATGCTGAGAGAGAAAAGTGGCAAGAAAGGAGGTTGACACCGCGTTTCCAATAATCCTGCCTGTAGAGATAAACAACTTCAAATCCCTCCTGCAGACAGAGAAGCACATTTCAAAGCGTTATTAACCTGGAGGGGAGGGGGGGGGGCTCTTACCGTAGAGAGTTCATCGCATCCCAGCAAGTTGTAGTAATCTTCCCAGTCCTCCGGCTTGCAGTTCAGAAGCGCATCCATCCCGACGAGCCCAGCAGGCTTCTTCCAGCCGCGGCACAGAGGGTGTAAAAGAGAGGCAGCTCACAGCGCACACCGGGGTTTCGAAGCAGCCCAGGGAAAGAGGCAATCTCCACTCCGGTCTACAGCTCTCCTCCGGGCTTTTTAATACTGGCAGCTGACACCCATGGATCTGCTTGAATTCTCTGCCTGCCATTGGCTCCCGCAGGATGCCAATCCGGCTGGACGAACCTGCTCATGGCAATGCTCCCTGGGATTTGTAGTTGCCAAAGGCACGTTGACATGGAACTCCGGCTGTCAGCCAGACCGAAAAGAGTTCTGGATCCTAAGGAAGATTCAGAGCACGCCTTCACAGGCACTTAAAATCAGGCACATGCTTAATGGCTTTCCTGCAAATGAGCCTACATATACTAAAATAGCTTTTCTGCTTAATTTTTAATTGCAAATTTTGCCACAGTCCCTGACCAGGGGATTCTATTGGTAACTAAAGAGGAAGGGTTACTTCCAGAATACCGATTACAGGGCTGCAAACTTCAGAGTATGAAGTACCCTCTTTGCCAAAGCCTCTCAGAGTTCTGTCAGTCACTTCAACGGGAAGGAGTGAATCTCTACTCTTTGAAGGCCCCCTAGGATATATACATACTATTCTTGAAAAACAAATAGAGCTGTAGGGGTTGGGTGGGACCTTTGGAGATTGCCTCCTCCAGTCCCCCTGCCAAAGCAGGTTCACTCAGAGCAGGCTGGACAGAACACACACAGGTGGGTCTTGAGTATCTCCCAAGAAGAAGACTCCACAGCCTCTCTGGGCAGTCTCTTCTAGTCCCTGGCACCTTCAAAGTAAAGAACTTTTTCCTCATGTTGAGATGGAATTTCCTGTGTTCCAGCTTGTGTCTGTTGCCTTCTCCTGTCACCGGGCTCCACTGAGAAGAGTGTGATCCCATCTGCTTGACACTCACCCTTTAGATATTTATAAGCATTGATGAGATCCCCTCTCAGTCTTGTCTTCTCCAGGCCAAACAGACCCAGGTCTCTCAGCCTTTTGAGAGTGCTGAGTACTTTGGTTGTACATCTGACAAAATTAAGACTCTGAAAAGGCAACACAAAGTACTGTCTACTATCACATTAAATAGACTCTCATGCTACTTTCAGTTGAGTCTTGAAGGTCTGTATTGTGTGCAAAACACACTCCTTGTAAAACTCCTTTCACACTGAAGTGAAACACCTTTAATTTTGAGCTGTGATTAGCAAGTAAGGCCTTAGTCCAACAAAGGCTACAGACACGTTTAACTGCAGTCTCTCCTATGATCTATTGATTTTGAAAGATTACTTGCTAGGTGTAATGCTAACCACGTGCTGCAGTCTTTAAGGAGCTCTGTTTTTACCTTCCCCATCCCTGCAAGAGCTTTGTGATCCAAGATGTTTAATGTCATTAAATATTTCTGATTCTTAAAACTCGTACTTACAAACAGATGCCTTGAACAGTTACACGATTTTAGGTGCAGTGACCTGCTGCAGGAGAGTCTACGCAGAGCAGCCACGCGGGGTGTGCCCAAGGCCAGAGCAGCTGTGAGTTTACCAGTAGGGAACATAGTGGCCATTCAGAACTGCTTAAAAATAATTCCTGCATTTACAAGTGCTTTATTTTTTTAATCTGAGTTACTAATCTTTTGAAATTACCTACATATATTTGTCTCCCACTATTTTCTCTTCAAGGTTGTACACCTGAAATTTCCTTTATTTTAATGTATGTTCAGCTAGCCTATTAAGATTATGAAACATATAAAGTATATGAAAAGAAGAAGCAATAGTATTAACTAGCAAAGCACAAGCCATTGCAACATTTAAATCTGTTAGAAAACATTACTAGCGTATTTATCTGAGGAAATAAAAAAAATAGATACACTTTTTCAACAAAGTGGAAGAACTGGAAATTACAAATCTCTCCCCCATAACTTAGTAACAAACCAGAAAAGTACAAGAAAGAAAAGCAAGCCTTTTAGCAAGAGATCATGTAAATATTTAAATAGATTGTACTTTGGGGGATGATAAAAAACAAACAGCTGTCCCTCTTCCCAACAGCACTCCTGACATACTGTTCTTGTCCAAGTATTTCCTGCATATTTGCCTAAGGTGAAAGGGAAGGCTCTTTAACCCTTCTCCCCGCCAGTTTTCAGTGGCTGTGTCTGTGCTGCAAGCCAAACCACAGGCTCAAGAGCTGGATTCAGACAAAGCCCTGAAACTTGCAAGCTGCTTGTTCACAAGGAATTGGCTCACTGAAGTCCTGGTCCCCTCTACACTCTTGTCCCGTTTAGACCAAATAAACAAGGGCTCTGACCCAAACTGCTGCAGCAACCATACTTGTGTCACTCCCCTGCCAGAGATTTCCAGTGCTTGGGGCACAGTAAGTCCTACAGCAGAGTCTGAAGGTTCAGGTGTGGAGGACGCAAATACTGATACTGAATAATAACTCTCTTACTGCTCTGACTGACTTCACTGGGACAACCCACAGAGCAAGTTGGCATCCAAAAAAAATGAGGGCAAAAGAATCTGCAAATAATGCACAGAAAAAAAATATAAAGATTGCCTTCAGGACATAAAGTTTATTTGAAAGAGAGTCACCGTGCAGGAGACGACACAGCTCACGTGCCTCTGCATGTTTTGGTCAGTATTGCCCCAAACATACAAACAGTACTGGAAGTGAGGAAATCTCATATTTGTTCTCTGCACCCAACCACCAACAAAACGTTTGCATTCGCTCCTGACACATGATCAACAACTTTGCTTGCTTAGAGCCAAGAGTGAAACTAAATTCTGGTTCAGTACAACAGGAGGCTGACCATAAAGTGTAAAAGTCATAAATGGCCTTTCACATAAGACAGCAAGGCCTGGAAATCTCTGAGTTTATCCCCATCAAATCACACAGTACCAGTTCTTCTCAACTGTCTTTGCTTCCCAAGGGCAGAGAACACATTTTCAAGAACTCAAAGGCACAATGTAGCTCAAACCAATTTTGCCTTTCATGCTCCATCCCTGTCCCCACAAGTGCTCAGAGCTGCAGAGACAGCAGAGGACTGAAGCACCACCAAACCGACTTCCCACTCCAGGGGCAGCTTCTGCAACAACAGCATTAACACGTGCAAATGTTTGCAATATCCGAGTCCGCTCCAGGGCCCTTCAGTCTCTTCCTCACTGGTAACTCCACAGGAACCTTGAGATCACACATCTGTATCACTCACACATTTTCATCCTTCAAGCAGTCTTCACATAAATTAACCCCAAAACGACAATACTAGTCACACCTCTCCTGTACATGCTGACAAAAGAACGGGCTTTATAAGAAACAGGAATCTCGTCTGTTTCAAGAAGGAAAAAGAATGCTTGCATCCCAATTTGCATAGAATAATGAAAAAGCTGTTCTGATTCACATCTGACTCTTTCATGCTTTCTTTTTAAGACATACATAAAGTA
>VZTM01021163.1:13932-39378 GCA_013400555.1 Jacana jacana
AACTTTTGGTAGTCACTTAGCCAGTTTCTGTGGGCCAGATGAAGAAATTTTGCTTATCATCTTAACTCCTCTGCAACTTGGTGCACTTATATATAGTTTCTGTGCTTATATCGCTTTATATATGAACTGCTAAGAATTACCATCTTCACTGTAAAACTGTATCATTTCAAGACCCAAAAGGGTTCTTTTCCTTCAACACTCTTCTCTTGAAAACAAAAAAGCTACTGTGTTTCCTTGTGTGAAAGTGAAGGACAAACTCTTTTCAGGAGAGTGCATATCACTACCACATTAAAGCTCTCGTGTGAAAGCAAGGAGAAAAAGAGAAAAGGCACAGCAACTTCCCCCCCCCCAACTGAAAATCCTACTTATCAACTGACTAAATGCAGCAAGGGCCTTCACTACCAGCAAATTATTGAAAGCCAGCTTTACTGCATCATGCTGATTTATCTCTGCTGTCAGTCCTCATCAGGATACAGTGAAGTCCACTAGGCAGGGAAAAAGATATTGTAGACCCAACCTTTCCGACAAGGTACATTTTTCACTTTTATTAAAGCAATGAAGAACCAAACAAATAGCATTAAAAAGAGAAAAAAAAATATCCGCATAGCCTGGAAGAGGGTAAGTTTCTCAAGGCTGTACTTCCTTTTTTATGGCAACAGGTGTTTCCACTTTGAGAAACTACGTTTTTAAAGAATAACATTGTGAGAAAAAATGTAAATTGGTTCACCTTCACAGTAAGTTTCCTGTTTAATTTAATACTACAAATATTATTAAATACTACAAAAATGCAAACAACAGGAGCACTTAAGTCTTTTTTTACCCCAGAAGACGCAAGTCTGTAATTCTCCATATGGGTACAAAAGGTCTGTTTCTGACAGGATCTGAACCTGAGAGCAAGTTTGTACTGTCACAGCTGAGTTTGCTTCCAGGTTTCCAGGGTGTAACTCAGCAAAGGGTTAAGAGCAAGACACAGCAATGCTACTGCTCTCACCAAGACAGTTTAAACCCCATCCACCTTAAGACAGTGGGAATCTCTTCACATACAGTATAGGAAACTAGTTCAGAACTTTCATATAAAGAGTCCATTAATAATGGTAAGTAACAGGAAGTCAGGCAGAATTAAATTATTGAGAACTTTCCTAGACTCAAATAGGGTTCATTTCTCAGTTTTTGCATACAGTGTCATGCACAATTTGTGCAGGGCCCATGAACCTTCAGTTCCCTCTGACATCAAAGAGGTTGTTTAGCAACACTGTGACTGTTTGAAGGCTATGCTGGAGTGTGGATTATTAATTAATTTAAAAGGAAAAGCAGCACCTGTTTGCTAAGTAAACTCTGCTTCCTGCAGCGCTTGAGGGTTTCATTAGCAATGACTCTCTTTCCGGTGCAGGCCAGAGCCAAGTCGCTTAAGAAACCAGCAACCATTCCTTGCACAAATGCAGTCCCCAGTGGCATAGCTACAGGCTATTTTAACACCTAATTCTTTGGTTTGGGTATTTAAAGGGCTTCAGCTCTTTCAAGACCAAAGCAAACAAACAGAAGCAGCATAAATAGATAATTGTGAAAAAGACAAACCTTTACATGAATCATCCTCAATGGGCTGCTTGAAAGCCGTTATGTCATTGAAAGTGCAAAGAAATAAAACCACTTTATCCTGCTCATTTCGAATTGGAGCAATTTTCACAAAGAACCAGACAGGTGTTCCTGGAAACAAACATATCAAAAAGTTGGTCAATGGTAGGCAGAACAGTTAATGCACAAGTTTAGATGTTTACACTTCAAAACCAGCCATCTGTACATGTTACTTTAATGTCGGGTTTTTTGCAAACACCCATTTGGAAAAATGACAAAGTAGCTGACAAGAGTGTTAGTTAAGTTCTCTGCTCTACCTCTGATTACCTCTTTTAATCTCCGGGGATCACTATTTCTGGGCTTTATCTACAAAGTGAGTACTTGAACATACACAGTTCTTTGTAATCTTCTGAAAAAAAAAAAACCAACCCTCCGTGTACATATAAAGGATGCACACAACAGTCTTGCTGTCTCTATACAGGACTTGAAAACAGGTCAACTGTGTCTAGATCATGACCATAATGCAGAGTCTCAACTCAAGAGCAGGCCAGATTGGTTGACCTTACCCTTCTTTGCAAACAGGCAGCACCATGCACCATCCCCCAATGCCTCCACCTTCAGGAGCCAGGCTCTATGAGTTCTGGTCAAGCCTGTAAATCTTCCCATGCCAAGGAAATCCTTTACAAGCTGCCTTTCAGCTTGCTTTGTCCTGAGCCCACTCACAATCACTTTAGCATGAAGCAAGACTCCCCTGAATTCATGAAAGAGCAAGCCACCAGAACCAGGCCACAGGCTGTGGATAGGAGTAAGTTGTACTGCATAAAACTGCACTTTTCTGATTACTGCAGTAGACAAACTACTAATGAAAACTACTTGAGAGATCAGAGCCTGCACATCACAGAAGATGGACCCAGATAATGGCCCTTCTGGTGTTGCTGTCAATTTTCCTTGACATTTATCCATACAGATCACCTCACAGAGCAAAACTGTCAGTCAGCCCTGCCTTTCTGTATTTTGGCAGTTCTGCTGGAGTTGCTGAAAAGACCGTAGCAATAGCAATTAAGTTCCACATAACACGACAGTGTCTACCATTCTCATTTCACAGGAGTCAATACACCAACGTTAGTAACACTTGAGTATAAGCCAATTGGAGGGCTCAGAACAAAGCAGTTGGCTCCTGTATGTCATAACATGTCCTCCTTGGAGGCACCGTTTCAGTCATAAAAAGATGAGCCATCCAACTATGAGGTGTGTGGCAATCAGGAGACTCTAGGGCCACCAGGCCTGGGACTGCAGGGAGCTTGCACATGAGTTTTCAGGCTGTCCCTGCACACTCAAAGGTGACACAAAATCTTCACCGTTGCTTTTCCAGGCATAAGATGTAAGAGCCAAAAAGAGGCTTCAGACTTGCTTCTTCTGAGCAACTTTTCTCCTGAATGTCCCTGTGAGCAGCACTTGGAGAGAAGGGTCTACCAGGGGCCAATAAAAGATGTAAAAATCACCCGAATTTTGACCGCCTAGGAGAGCCAGAATAAACAACACCACACACAATTATTGTCACTCATGAAGAAAAGCCTATTCTTTTCTTCTAAGAAGAGGTGATCTTAGAAGACCATTTATTTTCTTTCTTGATCGCAAGGTCCTCCTCCAGGTTAGAGATCAGATACCCTTTCACCAGAATTGCTCGCTATTTTTGAGTACTACATGGTATATACATGCAATAGTTACAACTAGGGCCACACATACTTCCTGTCAAAGAGTCACAGGGGAGCATCAGGTATTTCACAAGGTACTGTTCAGCAAAGCAAGCAAAGGCAGCTTTTTTTTTTTTTCCCCAACTATGTTAATAAAACAGAGGTTGTTTGCTACCAGTGCCTCACCTGGCTGTTTCCCAGCTTCTGTGCTTAGCAATCTTTCCTGGCCACAGAAAGCCAGGGCATCTCCAAGGCCCATGGAAAACTTCCATAAATGAAGTTCAATTCCTAAGGCTCCCACTGTGCCTGCATAGTACAGGCAGTTTCAAACCCTGGCCAAAATTCCATGCCATATGTACAGCCACCTCTATAAACAGCAGGGTATATGGCACACGGAGGCCTCTGCTCAAAAAGCAGAGAAATCCAGGTGGAATCACTGATAATCATTTCTGGAGCATGGTTGCATGGCGGAAAGTATACAGGGGTCAGTCTCTCTCTATATATTTTTTTTTTCCAAAGAATCAGCATTCCTGAACAACCTCTTCCAATAAGGTCAGAGTAAACAAAAATGCTAAATGGAAAAAGATTCAGCAAAGTAACTGTGCCAGTAAAATCATCATTAATTTGCTAATGAGCTTAGAAGACACTGCTGCAAAGCAGCCAGCAGCAATTTTCAAGAGAGTGTCAGCCTTTACCCTTTTCTCAGGAACTCCTAAAATTGCCTGTCTCCGTTTCTTCCTGCATACTTGTTTTTCCCATCTTCACATGTGAACTACTCTGAGGCTGATCAAATCCGTACCTTGCTTTTACACAGACTCCTTGGCGACTGATTTTATTTTTCCCACTTCAACACCCTTCACTAACACTGCAACTTTTTAATCAGCCAGGATCTCCATCTACAGCTTTGCGTTTTGATCACCATCTACATGCACTTGCTTTTTTGATTAGGGATTTTTTCCCCTCCCCATAAACCACTTTGTATTGTTTTGCTACTTCAAGCTGCAGCCCTTCTACTATGGGCTGCTCATAATATTAAGCTTGATAGCATTGAGGCTGAATTACACACTCAACTTCATCTCTGCCTCTCACAGCTATAAAAACCTATTACCCTGCCTTTGAAGATGCTGTACACATCACAGAAACAAACAGAAAGTATGCAATTCACCTTCTTATTCTGGCTATTTGCCAGATGCTGTCATCTTCTTTTTTTGATTACCATATGATGTGTTGTTGCAAGATTTTTCTAAGCTGTTATGAATGCAGCAAGAGGAAATGTGTTTCCCAATAACCTGTAGAAGGCTGCTGCAGGGCAAGGAGCTTATATCAGCCCGTTTCTTACTTTGTGACTGCCTTGGCTTCCACTCCGGTGCTGCATTATTTATAGTAAAAAGGAAAACAAAACAGTGTTTTACCTAGAACCAAGTGTAGATCTTACATATCTTAGTGATGCTATCCAGAAGCAATAAGAAAGAGCCATATATCCTTGATAGCTAAAAGTAGGTTGTTTTGACGACTGTCACTAACTGGGTACCCTTATAATTTCCAGAGTGTCAGAGTGCCGTGAACAGGGAATAGGCAGAACATAAAGTCAAGGTAGCACATGTGATGTAAATCATCTTCCAGTTTTGGATTTACACAGTAATACAGCAATAGCAGAAATAAGCAGATGGAACATTCTGCCAGGACATGTATCTGTCTCCCCAACACTATTCAGTACTTTTCCCTGCAGCATGGTCCCCACCATCTTGTCAGTCTCTTGTGTAAACAGGAGACAAGTGGATATAAAAATACAATCATGAGGCGAGTGCTCACAGCGCTGGGTGCCATGGGCTTTCCACAGTGCTCTGCCACCAGGAACTCATTCATAACGGAACTGGGATCTGAAATGTGGGAACACACTGAAAGGCTCAGCCAAGATGAGCCTTTTTTTCCTGCATACTAGTTTAATTATCAGAAGGATTTTACTTTTTAAACATTAAACAGTTTATTTAACTATTAAACAGGAAAGCTTAAAGTATAAACCACTTATAAATCAGGTCGGAAACCAGAATTTCAACCTCCTACAGGCAACCCTCATACACTGTGTGTCAAAGCCAATGTCCCTGCTCAGTCAGACAGTCACGACTGGGAAGAAGCACAAACAAGGCCACTTTAATGAAAAATGGGATTTTCGGATTCAGCCTATGGGATATTTGGGAAGTAAAACTGCAGCATGTTTCAGAGCTCTCATAGCAAAACAAGAGTAACCTCATCACATGACCCCAGTCTGCATTGACATACAGCCACGCAGAAACTGTTTAGCTGTGTTTCCAACAATATATCTACTTTCAATTACATTCTGTGTTCAGTCCTGGCAAACTCTCTCACTGGCAAAGTTCAATGATAATGCCAATGTACAAACAAAGAAGTAAACACTCGTGAGCTATGTTGGCTTCTGTTAGATTCGCAATCAACAGTGAAAGAATACGGAGTTTTCCTAACGGCATAGGACCAATCCTGCTAGATGAGGAATGTCACATCAAAGCTGGTGAAGCAGCAGTGTAAACAACTGGGAAGAAATTAAAATCTACACTGAATTTCTGACTGTAGCCATAGGACCAGCCAGTCCATCTCATGGAACCAATATTAGGTAGCTAAATTCCAGAATTAAAATATGCAGCCCTTAATAGTTTTCACTGACCTGAGCACAGTACTTACACTGTTGCCTTAAAGGCAAGACAATTTTAAAGAGCTATGATTCAGGTCTCAAGTCTTCTTCAGATTAACACAGTAAATGTCTCTACACCTTATAATTTCCCATCTGTAACACAACTACTACTGTTTTGTTCCTCTCCCCTGTGTATTTCAATGGTGATATGAAGTTCAACCCCTTGCTGAGCTGGAATGCCAGCATTTAACATGCTGTTTAACTTTGGTTGAGGTCCTCCCAAAAACTCTCGTAGCATCAAAGTGAACGAGACAATAAAGGTCTAGTTTGGCTTTTCCCCCTAAGCATACTGATGGTCTCTCCTTCAGTTTTTCCTCCTATCAAACAAAAATAGGCTACGATGAATATCAAAATCACTGACTAAATATGCTCTTTCCCCATACCTTGAACCATTTAATCGGGGGCCAATTTACAGCTGTTTTTCAAAATGACAGAAAGCACATTGCTTAAATAAAACCACAATAAGCATTTCTTTTCTTTCCACAAAGTAAACCAAAATTAGTTTATAAACATAATGAAAAAAACAAGTTTTGACTGATATCTTCATTGCCCTTACTGAATGGGACAAGTTTCCTCAAAGCAGCACAACCTCTGCATTACTTGACAATGTTTCAGTCAAACAGTAATCAAACAGGTATTACCCTGAAGGTAAACAGTTTAGTAGTATGGAAATGAAAAGAACAGAACTATGTGTTGTGTCTCCACCAACTCCTACATGCAGCAATGCAGACAGCAGGACTTCAGTTATGTAAACAGCACAGCTGACTATTACCGTCACCCCTTTTGGAGTTTTGCTTATGCCCAGGTACTCAGCAGGAGACTGTTTATCCCTATCCCACACAGACCACATAGTTAGTCCAATATCATATTAGCAAACCAGCTGATGAAGTCTATCAGGAGGAGTTAGGCAAGCCTCTATATCCAAACAGATTATAACTGGGAGCACAGAGGAGCCTCTGACATTTGACCATACAATACAAAGAGCAAAAGTCTTCCTGTAGACTCTACCTTCTAGGAGAGACCGTGCGCTGAATGAGAACAAACCAACTCGGTATGTAGCTCACCACTCTGTCAATACTAATAGACCTTAAAATACATTTCCAGCGCTTTAAAAGCTGTTACCTTCATGTTTCCCACATCTGGTGCTGCTATGCTCTGGCAGCTAATGCTTCTAAAAGGTCAGATCTTTACATGCTAAGATAAGGAAAATCAATTTCGGTCCTCAGAGGTGGAACCGCTATGCACAGGGGTTATCCTGTGACACTGAAACAACACAGTAGGAAAAAGGTTCAGCACACGCACGCGCTTGTACTGCAACGGTGTTGATATGGTTCAGCCCATTCCAAGTTCTCTGAAGAACTGAAAGTGAGTATAAGGAAGGGGAAGATGGGGAAGTCTTGATATCTTCTTTCCATTTACCCCAGATAAAATACTTAAGGATTACTACTGGAAAGTCATACTGTTCTCTATCCATTGGAGGAAATAACAGGTCTTGCTTGCCAACACCATTTGAAGCTGACAAGATCAATGGGAATTATTAGTTTAATGAATCTAATATACTTAGATTTGACCTTGCTGAAGGTAACTGAACTCATGAAGATGGATTTCACAGAAGAGGAGATGCAGGTGTGCACACTGCTTGACCAATATGGAACGCTAGATCTCAATGGGATGCTCAGGATGATACACAACCCTTCACTTCAACACCCTCATTCTTTCCTGCTTCTGGTCCTATGCAATGATATGGTTTAGCAGAGGTTTCCATCTAGAGACACTAGAAGCACAGGACACAAATATAAATGGTTTAAAAACGTTTTAATCAATAACAGTCCTAAGAAACTCTCCTTTGTGGTGGGCAATCACAGGTCTACCAGTCTGAAGTAAATTCTGCTCTCTTTAAATTAGGATGGGGTTCTTTGTCTGTTTTTTAATCTCTGTAGAAAGCAATGGTCTCAGGGGTAAGCACAAATACAATCTACCAAATCCTGGTCTTGGGCTTATTTGTCATTCATTGACATCTAGAAGCCTTCTAATATACTGTGGGAGGATGGTGCACGTGTAAAAAAAAAAAAAAATGTCCAACAAACAAGTAATAATAATAAAAAAAAAACCCAAACACAAGACCCCACACAAATATTCATCGTATTAAATTTGTTAAACATTCAAGCATTCAAAAAACAAGGGAAGTGACCCCAGCACAAACTGAAAGTGAAGTCTAGCCTTTGGGACCCTCACCATAATATAGGTACTCAGAGAAGAGCTACTGCTTATCCCAAGCACTTTGCAGTGTGCAGAATAATTACATAGAGCCAACCCCTTGGCTGCTGCCATTCCACTGGCCTCACCACCCATAGAAAACCTCTGAAAAAGTAAAAAAATAAATTAAGAAGAAAAGGTGTCATGACTCTCCACAGCACAAGGAGCAATGGGAGTGTCTGCTCAGACAGGGAACACTTGAAGACTCTTTGTAACTCTTTATCCAGTTTAGTTTTGAAGAGTCCAGCCCACTTCAAATATTCTTCCACTCAAGCACATCAAGTACTGCATTAGAAAGGGGGGTTAGATTTCAAATGGGCACCACCTCTTCAGAGGCAGACAGAAACAAGGAAGCTTATATTCTTACAAAGATGTATTTCACCAATAATGGAAGCAAGTGCATCTAGAAGAAGCCTGCTTTTGCACTGCTTGTAAGCCAGACCTATGTTGTAGATGGAAAAACAGGCAATGAAACTCCAAGGTTAATTTACTCGGCCATTTTAATTTATGAGGCTGGCTATAAAGAATGAAAGCCTAACAAATGGCTGTCAAAGTTTCATAAGAAGCTAGATGTTTAGCTGTATCAGTTCAGATAAGCTATGAATAAAACTAGATACAAAATATTTGCTAATATATTAGGCCACATCTTTCCTTGTTATAAACTAACATAACTCAACCAATTTCAGTGAGACTTAGCAATGTCTGGATGTTCCCATATAAAAATAAACAATACATCCAGCATCACTGAACACTCACATCTAATCAAACAAGGGAACTGAAGCTCTCACATAAAATTACTGTCAACCTGTCTGTTGTTGTTTTCCAGTCCAGATTAAAGAAAGCTTTCACTTTGCCTCCTTCCAGGTATGACCGTGAATCTCTACAGAATGCAACAGGGTGGCATCAGACCCACAATGACAAAAGTCTGGTGGCTGTGCACCTGCTCGCTCCAATTGTTTCCAATTATCCTGAAAGATGAAGGTGCTCTTCATTTCTAGAAAGCAATTCTTCCAGAGAATAACAATGATCATTATACATCTACTAAGGAATCAAGGGCCTAGCCCAAGCAACCATCAACTCTCTATCGCATCATAACTTCAAGTCTGAAAAGAGGGAGGATAGTCTCTTTTGGGTGCAAGGAGGGCTGGACAGAGAAAGGAGAGGCCAGGCTAGGGGCAGCATCTGTAAATATAAACATGATGAAGGCAGAAAATTGTATCATTCTGAATACTACAGCCTGGGGTGTTTTTTTCTAGAGTTGATATTGTGAATTGCAATGAAGCTGCAGAATATACTGTACATATCAACATCTGAATGGGGTATTTTTATCAGACAACCAAGTAAAGCGTAGCACCGGGTCACCATCATGGAGAATGTAGTGTCAAAAAAGACCCTATCACTTCTTTTAACATTACTAAAAGTCTCAATGTATTGCTGACATGTCTAGTATACGAACAGGACATAATTGTTACTCAGATAGAGAGAGATGACTGCTACTTATAAAGATACAAGATGAAGGCAAACCCATGCTAGCAACATCATAGTTAACCTGAAACTCCTGCTTTGTTTTCCTGCCCCCTCACCACCCCCACAAAGAGAGAGATTGTATTGTTAAAACAGATAGAAGTACATGAAATGTGCAGGCTGTGGAAAATGTACTAATTATTCAACAACAAAAAAATGGAAGGAAAACTTGCTATATATCATGACTGTTAGCTTATGGGGAGGGACTGACAGGTAAAGAACAACAAAAGTCTATATCCCATCTAATTTACTGGCAAATTTGAAGAAGAAAAACAGAATAAGAGAAGAATAGAGAGACAAGTAAAAAGAAACAAAGAGCAGGAAAAAAGATGTCTAACAAAATTCAGGATCCTTTCCAAACCTTTCAAACTGAGATTAGGTGGAAAGCAATCATGTTTGTTGCCCAAGCAGGCAACCGCTATAGTTGCAGGCAAAGGTAAGGTGACCACAAAGACAAAACCACTTAGCAGTTTGGATGCTAAATGACTTGTAAACAAGACAAAGTTCTTCTATGATGCAGCTGATTCTGAGAAAAAGCTCCAGGATGTCCTCTTTTTGGTATTTTTCAGTTACAACTCTCCAGTGTTATTAGTCAGTCTCTGCAACAGTAGTTAATGTACCTCTAAAGCTATGAATCAAACAAACATAAGAGCACTGTGTTTTGTTAAACTTAAAAGCAGGCTCTAAGCTTTCCTTTTTCCCATGGCTGTGACCCTCTGCACACACAGCAGAACCATCACAGCTCTGCTTTTTGGCTTGTCGCACAAGACGGTTTCTGCACAGCTGGACTTTGTTCTAGGCTGCCTCTCCTCAGGGAAGCGCACAGCAGGGCAGCAAACATTCCTCACTCTGCAGTTACCTTTCTTTTAATCTGCATAAAAAACAGAGAGGCCCCAGGCTCTACTACAGGCCATATGCTGCAGCAATGACAGAAGAGCCGCTGCATAACCTCTTGGTGCCAAGTCACTGTTCGCTAAGAGAGAGTTCCAGACCCTCTTAAATCCCATGACTGCAGCTTATCTACTTGGCTTTGGATGCATAGATGTGAGCTGCATATGTCCCTATGGCCACTAACTTGGCTAGGATCAGAAATCAGCTTTAAGAAATAGCCAAACACTAGAGGCAGATAACACTAGAAGGAAAGAAGCACAAAGCAAGGCCACTCAGATAGCACATACAGCTTTTCAAATGAGTTGGACTAGCAAAGCTATGTTCCAGAAGAGCCCTGGTTAATGGCATGGTGTGAGAGGTCATGACGCTTTGGAACAGGGTAAAAAAGAAAAGAAAAGAAAAAGACTAGAAGAAAAATGAAGCAAAATCTCTCAAGGGTTGTTGGCTTTTTCCCCTCTCTGAAAAATGACAAATACCAATTCCATGTACTTTGGCACTACCACTTCTTAGAAGAACAGATTAATTCTGATAGAAAACAAGCAGCTCCATGCATCCAGAGATCAGCACTAGCATACATAAGCCTTATCTTTTAGCTTTTGTGATGTAGCTGTGGTTCTCTCACCAACTTCCATCAGTACTAGCTGTTCACTTCACCAGAAATACCAATGGTTCACATATACAGATAGATTGCATGACCTTTCCCCAGAATACTGGCCTTTCTAATGAGAAACAAAGCAGCAATGAGATTAACTGTCAAAAATTACATCACTGCAGTTTATGTTATATTCTGTGTTTAAAGGCCCCCATGCACACTGATGATCAAATTGACTGTCTCAGCTGTAATGGGAAGGAGCTGCTAGTGGGATGCTTCTGTAAGGTACCCTTCCCTGTACAGAGACACCACCAGTTTCCTGATTAGAGGGCAAAATTGTGAAGAGTTAAATTAGTTACAAAATGCAGACTTTCAGCTTAACGTTTGGTCAGGCTGAAGACCTCAGTGTATTTACACTTCAGGTGGCATTAAGATGACAGTAACTGTGCCATGACATACTCCACACTAGATGGGACAACACCTTTTGGGTAAGTAGTTGATTTCCTAACGTATGCAGTTACAGATAGACTGGAATTCCTAGTCAAGAACAAAAGGCAGTTTCATCTAAAACCACCAGAACAAGTTCGGCTTCTAAAACAAAAGATGTGTTCTTTTTATGCTGAAACAACATCTAAATACTAGCTTTGCTATGTCAAATTTATAAAAATCAGAAAAGTATGTTCTCTGTAACAGAAGCCATTTGCAGAAACCTAGCTTGTGTATCATCACTGCTGATGGAATCTCAATGTTGTCTTAAAGCATCACACGCAAATTGCTCTAAACGTCAGAACAAATTAGAGAGCTTCATCTGCCTCCCTGAGTGACTTTCATTCCTAATGTTCTCATTTCTTCCTTGCACGGGGCTTATTTAGCCCCAGAAAAAGCACAGTCCTTCAGGCTGACAGACTTGCAGCTGACACTAGAATTTCAAACAACTTTACACACCTATGTTAACAAACAAACCAATCAACTACTTACTGTTCTTCTTGTACATCAAGATTTCAAAGGAGTTCATCTCATAGTTCTCAAATGTTTGCCGGACCTTGTCAATTGTATCTTTGTCTGTCAGCTCTCCATACATAAAACTACAAAAAAACCAAGAAATTCAAGTCAGATTCTAGACAAAGACACACAGCCATTTGTTTACAGTGTGAAAAGGACCCATTTAGAAATAGCCCTTCTTTGATTTTGTTTCACCTGGAAAGCATATTTGACAGATGCAGCCCCAGGAGATAAAAGACAAACCTGGAATAAACAGATTACTTTTCTCCTCAAGCAACAAACACAATACTACAAGCTATTTAACTGAAAATAAATCTATTCTCAAATACCTGCAGGTGCTGCTTTTTTGCATAACTTCTGCTCTGTGATATCCTGATAGCTTGCAAAATCCATCGTTGCTGTAGACAATGGGCCAATCCACTATCTGGGCATTACCCAAGACAAAATTAGTATCTGTTAGAAAGAGCACATCAGTTAAACATTAGACAAGGCTATGGCTGCATTAGAGAAAATACTCATTTCAGGACCAAATTCTACTGATTCAGTCCCTGCACAGTCTTTCCCAGATACTATTTCCATTGCAGTCTATAGGATTAGTTCCAATTTTAATTCTAAGTACATCCTTATTTCAAAAAAATAAAAAATAAAAAATTAATTACTTATGCAAAGCTTAAGAGGATGTTTTTATCCAAGGAAAACACATGATGGTTAAGCAGGTAAAATTCAACCCTTGACTGAGGCAAGTTTCACCAAACTCTTTCCCTCTGTGTCACACGCACTGATCCACCAAGACACTCAGTTTGAACGTGAAACCTCTTACAGCCAAAACAGCACATGAACAATATTTCTCCTTTCTGAATGTAGGCAGAGTGGCTCCTCTCAATAGAGCCTTCACTGCCAGCCACACAAGCTCAAATATTTCCTGTGTGACATGTACAGAACAGTGCTCCAAACTAGACACCAGACTACTAGGGTTAGTACTTACACCAGTAAAAAGAACTTTTTTTTTTGCTGTACAAGCCAGTAAGAAAAACATCAAGTGAGAGTCACACTCCAAACCCACTGGATCTGTGCATGCTACATTTTAAATTGATTGATATCTCATTCAAATTATGAACATACTCAACGCTGGGCCCAGATATTGCTTTTCTCTGCTGCTCCAGCTCTTGTGCGGTTAACAAACTGCACCTGTGCCAAGACAGACAGCATGGGCACTGGTAGGCAGGAGGAGGTGGTGGCTCCTTTCACAGCTGCAAAGACTTTTGAAAGACAGGCTGAAAAGCCACATGACATTAAAAGGTATCCATATTTAAGGAGAGCCTTTAAGGGAGTCTATGCTGTCTACTTTTCAGGATCTAACCCCAACTGCTCAAATATACATACCTGTCAATGCTTCCTGCAACCAAGACATTTTACCTATTAATTCCAAAGAGTTTTATTTATTTTAACTTTTCCTTTCAAAATCTTTTGTCCTGTTGCAATCTTCAAGTGGTTTAAATAAAACATTCCTGCAGCTATCTAAATCCATTGCCCAATCCCATGATGATGATTAATTGTATCTTGATACACTCTTTAGAATGAAATATACCAGTTAACTGCTTTGTTTCTCACAGTTTCTTTTAAATACCATGAGTTTTGCTTGGTTGAAGCACTTTGTTCCTAAAACAATACATGTCTTTTACCCCTTCCTATGACTAAGTAAGCCAAGCCTTTTCTCATTGCTAAAGCAAGTGTTTTTGAGAGTCTGTTATAAACACTGCATTGCACTGTGTTAGGATATTTTAAAATTTTCATCAGGAAGTACAAAAAAATGACAAAAAAATATGCAAATACAAATGTTAAGCCAGGCCCTGCCCTAATCTGAATGGTGCTATTTCATGAATGCATTCCTTCTCATCATCTTCCCTTCTCTCCATTTCCTCAGGAGCTCCTCGACAAGCTTCTATTAACTTAAGCAGTGCCCTTCCTTTCACACTTAAACCTCAACATTTTCTTTGGATAAAAAAAATATCTTTTTTTAATTAAAAGCTGTATTGGCCACTTTTCTGAGGACCATTACTGTGCTAATCCTGCTTTTGGCTAACCTTGCAACACATCTGTGAGGTAGGATCATGCTCTTACTCCCTTTCTGCAGGTAAAAGCAAATCACTAAGTCTACAAGGGGATTTAAGCACCAAAAGGCAAGACTGCCGCAGCCTAGCCCTTAGATGCCCAGCTCGGAGACTTGGGAGCTGGAAGTTCTGTGCATAGTATGGGTGAAACAGAATTGAAAAACATTAGCACAACAAACAGAAACCTGTCCAAACGGAGCTACATGATCTTTAAGGTCCATTCCAACTCTTACCATTCTATGATTCACATTAAACTATGGAAAACAATGAAAAACTGGGTTATTTCAAGGACTTTTCTTCCCTTTCCTTATATCACTTACAATACCTAACATTTAACATAACCCAAGTTCTCACTGATAATACCCAAGATTCTTTACATTCTAAAGAATGACATTCCCACTTGCTTACCTTTTGGCCCAACAAAGCCTGGG
The DNA here is from genome assembly GCA_013400555.1 of Jacana jacana. NCBI lineage: Eukaryota > Metazoa > Chordata > Aves > Charadriiformes > Jacanidae > Jacana > Jacana jacana. The sequence continues at coordinate 28,713 of VZTM01021163.1, forward strand.
TTTTTTTGGACTGGCAGTTTCCAAAAGGATGCTCAGAGAACATGCAAATATTCCCCCCCCCACTGACAGACAAGCAGTTTGGGTGCTCTCCTATGAGATGTGGCCCTACCTGAGGGAAATGAAAGCTCAGCCTTCATTTTTACTCCTGAATGACTGTTATAATTACCAAGCTACCAAAGAGATGCCAACATCCTCACCATATGAGTTTTTAAATCAGTGGGCTTGGCTATTGTATTTTACACATCCCTATTAGGCAATCCTGCTAGGCAACACTGGGTGAGCCTCTCCAGGAGCAGGAGGTAGAATGCTTCATTGAAAAGTCCAGGTTGGGTTTAGTTGTTACGACTAAACTGAGTGTTCTTTATGTACCTACAAAGCTTTAAAGTGATACTTGTGCCCCTATCAATTCAAAGAGCAAGTCAGGGGCTTTAATGATTCCACTGTTCTACAAGTGTCTCACTTCTAGCTAGTTCCTACATCACATGCATCTTCACCTTTCTTTGACCCAGGCTTTACATAACTCACAAATAAATACTGAAGTTGGACCCAATCTCAGGCACCAACACCACATTCTTGACTTGTCTTTGGGCTTTCCTGCAGCTCCATTGCCACACTTTTTAAGTGCTTGCCCTGGGGTGATCCCTAGATCCAAAAAAAATGCCCTGCAGGGGACAGTACTCAGGAACTCCCATGTAGCTGAAAGCCTGCAGAGAAGCTGTTGTCCCCTGCGAGCACAACAGCCAGGCAGCCGAGAGAAGCTGTAGTGTAGCACCATCCAAACTACCAGGCCAGAAAAGATGCTTCCAACACATCACTCCCTGCCAGCTTTCCCTGTGAGGCAACCAGGCTCAGGATGATCAATTCTTTTGTTCTTCATTTTGTTGCAGTGGGAGAGACAGTCTGCATTGGTGGTTTCCAGACCTGCTGTATCCACTTTTCCCTTGGGTTTTGGTTGTTTTTTAGGGGTTTGTTTTTTTCTTTAACTTGCTACGGCTTAACAGCTCAGAGTGAGACCCTCAGGATCTGCAAAGAAAGGGTCTCAGAGACAAATAGAAATTTCTCTCCAGTACTCATTCCTCTTCCCAGACCTCTTTAAAGACAAAACAATGACACACTGGTGGTTCTGTGCCTACATTTCTTCAGGAGCATCTCCAGCAACAGTGTTTTGCCTGTGCAAACACTGGCAAAACACAGCATAAAATAGGGGCTCCCACTTATAACTCCCCTGCATAGCTTATTCTGACAGATAGCCCGGAGGTAGAAGGACTGATCTCATTGCTATCCTTTACATTCAATCGCATTGACATCCCTGACAATATGCTGTTTGGAGACAACTCATAATCTGTTAAACAATTGTTTCTAACATAAGAAAATATTAAATAATATCCACTGAGGCAAATACTGCCTCTCCATCTGTAGGGACACACAGTCCCAGAGGCCAGGAAACAGCTGTGGCTTTGTTGCACAACAAGCATGAGGGATGTTCTAGTGAACTCCAGTATCACAGGGCAAAGCCTCCTGGGGACTCACAAGTGGGTCAACAAGGCTGGGAAAGGAGTTGGTCAGAGGAAGACCATGGAAAAATCCACTGCTAAATTGTCTTCAAGGATTTGGGGTAAAACATACACATAGTAGCTGCAGTACTCAACTTTTTAGTGACTTGAGGCACATCTTTGAAAGGACTCAAAGGACTTCCTTACCAGGAAATCAATTTCTATCACAGTGTCAATTGCGTTAGCAGTATTTCCTGGCCCAAGGAGAAGCTGTAAGCATCATTGGCCCGCTTTATCAGCTCCAAGAAGAATTGAGCTAGGAACTGGAGAGGAGGGGCTCATAAAAAAGAAGACTTGAGGTTATGGCTTGTGCTGCATTTGGCACAGCCTGAGCAAGAACTTTGGGAGGCATAGAAATATGTAAAGTGCAGCACAGAGCACCTCGTGCTACAGAAACACAAGGGAGAACTATATCATCTATAAGGCAGCAAAATCACTTGCATGAGTAGGGCGGGCTTCTGAGATGAGGGTCTGCAGCACTGGTTACTTTGTGAAGAGTCCCACTTCACATTTTCTAGCTTGCATTTTCCACAAGTCAGTTCTGTTCACTGCAGTATAACCACACGTCAGCCTTTACACAGTCAATTGTCAGACCTGTTTTGGATTATCACTTTAAGCTAGTCGCAGCATCTTTAAAGCAACAAGAAAACACATTGTAACTCCCTGCAAAACATAAAACTGGATTTCACTCAGCCACCCAATCCAGGACTTTCCTCCACTCACAAAACACATCATCACAGAAGAATCAGAAAATGTTTTTCCAAATAACAATTCTTTGACAGCAGCATGTCTCTAGGAACATCCATCTTCACCAAAGCTACTGTACCTACTAAATCTTGTTGCTCAAACCACCAAAATGCCTGCCAAGAAGCACCATCTCACAGACATGTAGCTGGTCAGGACCAGCTCCCTGAGGAGAGGTCACCTCCTGTGCAAAGAGCACGGAGCAAATTACTGAAATTCTCCCTCCCTACCTTTCCCCTGCACTGCTGCACATTCATACCCATAGCATCCCAGCCGCTCCTGTAAGGTGGACCTTGCCAAGCTGAGCCCCCAACTCTTTCCAGGGGCTGGCACACCAGTTCTGCCTTCTCTGTCCCTTCAAGTGATGCACAGGTCCTTTTTTCAGGGACATATTGGCAGGAGGTCAGACACCAACAGCCAGACACATTCCCACACTGCTGCCTGCACAGAGGATGCACACAGAGGCAACCAAGAGGAAACCTCTGGTCAGCGTGCTGTGCACAGAACTTGGTAACAACAGACACTGGTGTCCACTGCACTTTCAAATATGCACACAAGTCTGTCAAAGCCCCCCACCAAACCCCCTCAGGTTGGCACTACGCACAAATGTCATTTAAACATGTTAATACCTTTTCCCCAGAGTCATCACAAAAACACAAAACTCAAAAGATTTGCTCCTAATTTACACCCCTGTCAGTGGAATAAGAATCAGGCTCCCTTTGGTGGGAAGACCTACTCCTCACCAGACTTGCTACTTCTCCCGTAGAATAGAAATTGCATTCCTCATTCTAGACCACAGCCTTCATTATGTTGGGTGATGACAATCACAGTTTATGGAGACCAGCATGTCTTTTTTATCATGTCTGAAACTCCTCCCATGGACCTTCAGTGGGGCGATCCTGGGCCTCTAGCATTATGAAGCACAAACCATTATGGCAGAACCAGAACTGCTTAATAAATGGGTTTCTTATGCTACCCATAGTCACTGGGGACAGCGGTGGGAGATACAGCCTCCTTACCTGCTGTTCCATTAGCTGGGCATAAAGCAGCATAGAAACGTGCAGTAGGCAAAAATCACGTGCAACTGTCATGTGATTAAAGACTGTATGATAGAGCTTAAGTACAAGGGACATAAGTTTCTAAACAATTCTGGTATTTACAAACTTGTGACTTTGCATCACAAGAAGCATTATTTGGATATGGAGGAAAAAAAAAAAAAAAAGATGGTTTCATATTTGCTAAGGAACAGAACTCATGGAAATAGAACATTGTTTTATAAGTAGGCCATCAAAATTGCTACAGTCACACAGCTCATACTGTGCTTTTTCTATAGCAATTTGCAAAGGATAGGTATGTATGAATTTTTGCTCATGTTTACTCTTAGCTTTGAAAAAAGTAGAACAGCAGCATTTAGTCACACTGATTAGTTACATTGTTCAAATGTAACTTCTGAGATCAAAATACAGCCCTAAATCAGTACAAATAAGTCAAACTGAATTTCAAGCATCTATTCAATCCTTTCTTTGCATACATGGGGTTCAAGACTCACACTTCAGGGAGGAAAGACAGGAACAAACCAAATTTTCATCTTAACAGAAGTGCTGTAACCGTATTTAAAGCAAGTACAGAGCTGCTCAAAGCACCAAAAGACTATTCTCATAGTAGAATAAAAGTAACGGGACAAATTTCTGCTCTTCCACCCACATTCTCCTGTAGAAGTCAATGGTGTTACATGGACACATGTATCCACTCAGTATCTCCTTGTATTCATTCCAAGAGTGGGAGTGCGTCAATGTTTAAGTATTCCACTGAACAACTTGATCTCTCTATAGAATAATGATATAGTGGTCTGAAAATGGCATATCCTTAATATAGAGACAAAATTATTTTAAGCTATAGCCTCAACGTATTATGAAACCCTATTGAAAGGTTTGTTTGAACTTAGGTGTCTTATAAAAGTTTTATCTATTTATTTTACAGAAACAAAAATGAGTTTAAAAGCTCCTTGCCTGCTACAGCATGATCACAATCCACTAAATCCACAATTAAACATGACTTATACTGTCATGTGTACTTCAGAGCATAGTGCAAGTAAAGGCTGAAAAGAATTATTAAAAAATTTATTTCATCGTTCTTACCCCAAGTAACAAAAGAGACACGAGCTAAAACAACAACTTCAGGTGACTCTGAATCACTACAGAAAATGAATGCAAATTTCAGCCAGCAATATAGAAAAAAACTACTGGTTTCATCTCAACATTTGTTATTTTGCATGGTTATAGCAAATATTTCACAGTAGGTCTCTACCATGAGAAAAGTTTAAATTGAACACCAGTGGCTGTAAAATCTTCATGATTCTCTGTATTTTTAAAAAATTTAAAAAAAAAAAAAAGTGCAGAATAATAGAACAAGAATGGATGAAATCCAAAGTGCATAGAAGCTGTCATATGTATTTTATACATAGCATCGTTCTTTGCTTATCCCTGAAGTACTGTCCATACCGAGAAATTAAAAATAGATTTAAAAAAAGACATTTAGACAAATGTGACGTTAGCATGAGATAATTTTCAGAAATTAGAAAGTTCATCAGTTTTAAGAGTCGCACATTGCACCATTCTTAATGAAGGACAAAAGTATTCTTTAGCAGGGAGAATTTACTGTTTAATTTGTCAGGGCTTTTTCCCCCCATCTGATCTTAAAAGAAATCCAGGAAAAAGCATATTATAGTTGTATTGATTATATTGGTCTTCCATCAGTTTAAAGAAGCCATTTGGTTTACTGATTATAGCCACAGCCATCAAAAGCCTTAAAAGCATTTGACAAGACCCAACTCCCTGCTCACTTTTATCTATCTGAGTTACAAAAATGCATTAACAAATTCTCCAATGAATGGGTTTCATTAAGATTTGTTTTATGATCTTGTTCTAGGATTTAATGTAGAAATGGATTGATATGTCGAATTATCATGGTAGAACTTCTTGAGCTTTCAGAACATTAATTTTAAAACACATTCTCTATCATCCCCACGTTGTACTTTCTTACTATCTATAAAAGTCATTTTAAGGAAATCAGGTTGTGCATTTCTAAATCCATAAAGATGCACAAACCAACCTAGTAGTAAAAGCTAGCAAAAAAAGCATTTCATACTCAACTCAGGTGATACTGAGAGGGGAAAAAAAATTAAAAATAAAAAAAGAAAAGTCAGTACTGAATAGATATTTTGTTTTGATCTACTGAGCAGTTGCATGAAAAACCTGGATGAAAACAAAAGCGTCTCTGCAGTTTTTAACTTAAAGAAGAACAGGAAGAAACAAAACCTTTTCCTTTGTTTCAACCTCCGTTTAAGATGTCCATCACACAGAACTTAAAGTCGTCCCTGTGTGGTTTTTGAAGGTCTGCTGCTTTCATGGCTAAATGCCTTGTTTTAACCAGTGCCAACAGACAAACCTTCACTCCGGACTTTACTCAGCCAAAAGTGATTTTGCAGGAAATCTTGAATAAACGATGTCACGCAGGATTAGATACAAAAAGGTACAGACTCAGATTCAAGCACGGGATGCCAGATCTGGGGAGAATAACATTCACTCTGCCTCGCACAGGGCAAGCCATAGTATCGGCAAGAGAAACAAACCTTCAGCTAATGGCATTCTATACATATAGCACCATTTTATTATTGATCCAGCAATTTTCCATGCTTTTTTTGCAAGGTGTGACTCTGCCAAAGACCCTTCCATACAAGGGAAGCGTTCTCCAGACAAAGCCCCCCTATTCCATTACATTGGGGTTTTTTATACTGATATTAACCCACCTAAGTCTGGAAGGTGGATGAGACTTTAAATTGACAGCATAGAGAAGAAAACCTCCTGCATACCTGCTATGGCCTTACAAGTCAACTCATTTGGGAGCTTTAAGAACTAGGATACATTAACTCAGACATTGCACCTCCTAAGGAATACTGCAATATTGTTTTTCCCTGTGCACACTGAACTTTGTCATTTTCAATACTTTCACATCTAAAAAAGTCACTAAAATGCATTTCCCTATTCAACCTCACTAGATCACACCAGGATGTAATTTACTAGCAGCACAAGGCTTCTGAGCTCGTCGTCTGCAAATAATGAATTTCACCCAGTGTTGCCTGAAGATTCATTGAAAATCATGGGAATTTATGAACCGTCAGGAAATCAAAGACATTCTATCAGAAGAAAACAGGAAAGTATACTCAAACCCAAAACCATGCTTGCTGATTTCAACAAAAGCACTCCTGTTCTCAGTATGAAAATACTTTGTTGATGATTATTGCTATTTACTGAAAGTGTTGCACCAGTGTGAGGTATCGCAGTGATGCCCAGGACCTGACTGCCCATGGCACATCACATACAGAGGAGTGGCGCAGAGCCTGCATTCATGTATGCATTGCCTACCAACACAACAGCTCAGTAGTCTGGGAGTGATTAAACTCACAAAAAGATAGTAAACCTGACCTTTGAGGAAGGACACTTACACTGCTTTTGGACCCAAGTGGCATTGGCAGCAGCCAGGTCTGTATCTCCGTACCATATTCACTGCTTTAGGTTTTGAAGTGAAAGCAGGCAGGGCCAGGTTGCAGCAGACACAGTACTGTCTGCAAACATTTCATGGAAATGAACATTTTATTCAAGAGCAAAAGTAGGAAAATAAAACTGGGTTTAGTTCTTCATTCTCTATTAGCTTCCTCCACATTTCCCTCTGGCTGCACACAAAACCAGGTTTTTCAGCTTCAGAGCTGTTTATAATGGAGTTAATTTCTCTCCTAGGTCTCAGGCAATGGTATAAGGTTAGCATGCCCAGGTTGCAGGATGTTTATTGTACTGGGACCTTATAGTCTCTGATGGAAGTAATGCCATAAATCATGGAAATGTCTGTTATTCTCAGGACTTGTGTCTGAAGGTGCTTTCTCTTTCCTTGCTGCATTCTCCATCAACTTGCTGCATTCTCCATCAAAGGCTGCAGGTTTGCTGCCGTGCCTGGTGTCTCCTTAGGGTGTTCCCACAAGACTTAGTGAAAGCCAGGCTAAATTCACACAAGCCTTATGCCCTCTAACCTCCCCTTCTTCCAATCTCCGTGTTTTGTCAATAAATCAGAAAAGCGCCTGTGACTTCCTCTGAAATTTCAAAGCCATGTAAATGCAGGGCTTGCATTTGCCATCCTTACACAAGCACAACTATCATGTACCTCTGTTAGACTTTTGACCAAGGAAGGACTGCAGAACCCATCCAGCATTTACGTAAACTGAAAATTACTTTTGCCTCCACTTATTGATAAAGCATTGGAATATCACAAAGAACCAGTATTCTCTATAACATACTCCACCATTTGAATTGGGTGCCTTGGCCATGAACCAAGCTTATAGCTGTTATTGTTATAGTGCTTGTATACTGTGGGTGTATTACATTACCCGAGAAAAACATTAATATCACATTAGCAGTAACCATCAGGGGCTAGTGATTCTTTACATACTGCACTGGTTTACAGCACGGGCTCATTTTCTATCCCATTGGGTGTTCTGCTCTTTAAATATTTCAGTGCTTCAAACAAATTTTTGCCAACCAAGCACTACATTCAACATTTATTTTTCTAGCTCTGTGTGGCTAGTATAGAAATACAGCTTTTAAATATTAAATACAAGACAAGCAAGATTATGGTGTCCCTCATTTCGAAGAAGAACCTTAAGTTCCCACTACATCCAAAAGGTCTTCTTGCGAGAAGATGAGAAGAAATCACAGAGGACCAGATGAGGTCTATGGGTCTCAGTGGAAGCGAGTGGTTGAGTAGATTCTTTGTTCTGTGTGCTATCATAAGGCCACCCTATCCCAGAGCGTGATGAGAACGTGGATGGGATATACTATGCAGCTTCTAACTCTAGCATAGCTATTTTGGCTGGCATTTAGTGCATGAGAACTTATCTCAGTTGATACACAAACCTAAGGAGAAGCTCTTGTCCCTAAGAGCTCTACAGGTGACGATCAGACCAATGGAGTTTGAAGTGAGTCTTGCTGCAGATGGTGATACAAACATGAGCAACACACTAGCCCACAAGGAAAAACTCTGAACTTGCATGCCTATGGACACTGCAATTCCCTTTAGCCACCAAAGGTGCTTCAGTTTACCAATCCCACATCTAATATGAAAGGCTGTTCAAAGAACTACTTGTTAAACTGCTGGTAAAATATGGTATAATCAATATTGTCCTCAGATTAAGGATTCCAAAAGTGGTTGCACTCTTTCACTGAGTTAACATTCCCTGACCCAAATACAACATGTAATGAGAATGGGCTTTCCTCAGTGCACCTGTGACTGTGGATGTATATCTTGTAAGTACCTTTAAGTGAAGCACTTAGTGTCTGTTTCTGTTCTATGACCAAATTCCTCCCCTTTTAAATGGAATCCTTACCAAATTAGGAAAATTCCTGTATCTGTACCAACTCCATATCTGTTGGCACTACTTAACTTGCTTGCACACGCCAGCAAATACAGTTTGAAAACAAGCCCAATGTTTATTTGGCAAATCCCAAATGGCCTACATAGTTTCATTGCAGGTCACGTTACTACCCAAATGAAACCAAGAAGGGGGAGCCAAACCTCAAGCTTTATGGGCCCATTTAAGCACTCATCCTGTGGGCATCCCAAATCATCTCAAAGACCAAGTAGACAGGTGAAGATGAGACAGTCAACAAGGAATCAGCATGTTTCCATGCTGCCCCCACACCGTCCAGCACAGCCCTGCCAGACAAGGAAAGGAGACTATCCTTGTCTCCCGAACAAAACAGAGGTTAGAAGAGGCCGATGGTCTCACATTAGCACTGATTCACATGGCATTTGTATGTGACAGCATCGCATTTACAGCAAAGCTGGACTGGGTGCAGTAAAAACTGGAAGGCACATTACAGAAGAAATGGTCTTCTAAACCTGAGTCACTTCCCTAAGCTTTTCCTAACATGTCTGAACTATTCATCACTTCCTACCAGGCTTAATCTAAAACCTCATATTGATTACAGCCCTCAGGAGTTGCTGAGCATCTGGAAATGGAGTGCTGTCGTTTAACCTGTTCTGTCTAGCACCACGCTCTGTTATGACACCTTCTTAATAATGGGGGAAGAGAGGAAGAAACAGCATAGCTTCTGCGGCATGACTCCCCCCATCTCCAAACCTCAATTGATTTACTGCATCAAGGTTTTGGCACCGAAAGTCAAAAGATAAAATTGTTGTCTAATGAAGAAAATAATCTACAAACTCAAGGCAGTTTTGAGAAAAGCCTTGGATAACTGGTGTTGGAAGATTAGAGAAGCAGCCTGAATGTGATGAAACATTTCATTTTTTAAAAAAGAGGGTGAGATTCACTGTAAGAATGGCGAGTATTTTTTCAGGAATGCAGCTTCCAATCCCCTCCTTTCCATAGGAAAGTTGCAGAGAGACACAACTTAAAAAAAGAGCCTTGCAATTTTATGTGAAAATATAGTCTTATCAATGGCTATTTCTCCAATAATAGCACCTAATTGAAACAAAACAACAACAGCAACAAAAAAAAAAAAACCAACAACAACAAAAAAAGTCACTCAGTCATTCTTTGGATAATTTGAGATTTTAGCTGCTTATCAAGAGGGTTAATTGTCTTTGCCTTATCAGAACAAATTGACTATATTTTTAATTAACACATCTTGTCTTCAAAAGAAGCTTGATCCTGCATATTCTCAATTATACTGGAAGTTCTTAATCTCATATAGTAACCCCGTTGAAGTCAATGGAAGCACAGAAAATGACAGAACTTAGGCTCTTAGCTGTGAAAAAAATGCACATGCCTAGGTTTAAACAAATACATAAACGTTTGCCTGGTCTCACACTTAGTGAGGGAGCAGCTTTTGGTAAGTCCCTAAGTGAAAGAATCTGGATAACATTAATGCATATTTGCATGCAATTGTGAAATTCGAGGCATTTTCCACTCCACAGTTTTCCAAGAGAAAGACCTGGTTACTGGGTACTGGGAGGGGGGGAGAATTAAAAATTATCTACCCTCAGCTCTCAAAACGGCAAACTCTCTCCTCACTTAAGACAAACCTTCCCTTTCCACTCAGGCTCGTAGCTCTCGCCAATCCCCCAGCACCGAGCTTTTTCCCTTCCCAGAGACCATCTTGAATCCCCGCACCGCCTCCCCGGCCGAAGCCGGCACGCAGCCCCCGCCGAAGGGGGGGACCCCACCGGTGGTCCGACCTCCCTTTAACCTCCCCGGTACCCCCCGGGTCAGGCGCCGGCGCTGCCCTCGGTTCGCCCCAGCGGCGCGGATCCCGCCCCGCACCGGGCACAGCTCGGCTCTCCCCGGGCGCCCCGCCGTG
>VZTM01021163.1:39414-55023 GCA_013400555.1 Jacana jacana
CCCCGTGCCGCCGCGCCGCAAGGCCGGTGTTGCAGCGCCATCGTCCGGGCACGCCGCGGTGCTCGCTGAAGGAACGCTGGCCCGGGTGCCCGAGGCGGGGCAACGGAGCCGGCCCCGGGAGCTCATCGAGTCTCAGAATCGTCATGATTGGAAAGGACCTTTGAGATCACCGAGTCCAACTATACACTCACACACACACAAAAAAAACCCCAAACCCGCCGTACAATCTTGGCCACTACAGCATGCCCTGAAGTGCCACATCTACATGTTCTTAAATACCTCCATGGATGGTGACTCAACCAACCCCCTGGGCAGGCTGTTCCTACTCTCTAACCTAAACCTCCCCTGCCGCAACTTCAGACCATTTCCCCTGGTCCTGTCATTATTCACTTGGGAGAAGAGGCCAACACCCACCTCTACAACCTCCTTACAGGTAGTTGTAGAGGGCAGTGAGGTCTCTCCTCAGCCTCCTCCAAGCTAAACCTGCCCAGTTCCCTCAGCCTCTCCTCATATGACTTGTTCTCTAGACCCTTCACCAGCTTGGTAGCTCTCCTCTGGACACGCTCCAGGACTTCAGTGTCCTTCTCGTAGTCAGAGGCCCAGAACTGAACACAGTACTCGAGGTGAGGCCTCAGCAGTGCTGAGTACAGAGGCACCATCGCTTCCCTGCTCCTGCTGACCACGCTATTCCTAATACAAGCCAGGATGCTGTTGGGTTGGCTTTCTTGACCACCTGGGCACACTGCTGGCTCATGTTAAGCTGTCCGTCCACCAACACTGCCAGGTCCTTTTCTGCTGGGCAACTTTCCGGTCACTCTTCCCCAAGGCTGCAGCGCTGCATGGAGTTGTGACCGAAACGCAGGACCCGACACTTGGCCTTGTTGAACCTCATCCCATTGGCCTTGGCCCATCGATCCAGCCTGTCCAGGTCCCTCTGCAGAGCAGATCTGCAAAGCAGATCAACACTCCCACCCAGTTTGGTGTTGTCTGCTATCTTAGGATGCACTCCTTCCCCTCATCTAGATCACCGATAAAGATATGGCCCCAAAACTGAGCAGAGGCCCCAAAACGGAGGGAGGCGAGTGAGGGGGCGGCGGGCCCAGCCTGAGACGGCTCCGCCCGCTCTGCCTTACCCGCCCGTCGGGCTCTCACCGCTGGCCCCGGAGGTGCTGAGAAACTCGGAGCGCTTTCGGGCTGCTCACAAACTCTCCGGGGCGGCGGGAGGTACGTCAGGCTGCCGGGAGGGGCCGCTGCCTCCCGCCCCGGGCGGGACACCGGCGGCTTGGCGCTGAGCACCCCCGCGGGGTGGCTGCTGAGTCTCACCCGCTGCTCCTTCCCCGGCCGGTGCCTCACGCGTTGCTGTGATGATTTGGTACTTCGTATTATGTGGTCAAACTGATTAACAGCTCAGTGGAAGCGGCGAGATAAACTGTTTAAATAGAACCTTTGACAGGTCTCGCACCCCGTGAAATATTTAATTTGCACGGGGTTTTCATTCGGGGATAAAACCGCTTTGCTCTTTTCCCCCCTTACCAATCTATCAGTAAATGGAAAACACTCAGATCTTTTTAATTTAAAAGGTAGATTTTCTTGCAGCTGTTGGCTGGCATTTACTTGCTGTACTGCTTCGTTAAGTGCAGCACCTCCAGGCTCTGCATCTCAGGGCATATTCGAGAGAAGAGCGTGTTTCTGCATCGATGACAGGTCCAGGGGTGGAAAGCAATGTCCCACAACGCAAGTGAACACAGCACAGCAAAGATGATGGGTGACACCACTCCGGCTTTTCAAGCATTAGTGCTGCTCCCATGGAATTCTGGCACTGCCCAGCTAACCCTGGCCCAGGTAATGCCATGGGAGCCACTTTTGAACCCATTGTGAACCTGAAAGGAGGTTGTAGAGAGGCAAGAGTTGGTCTCCTCTCCCAGGTTGCAGGCGAATGGACAAGAGGAAATGGCCTCAAGTTGCACCAGGGGAGGTTCGGGTTGGGTATCAGGAAAAACCTTTACACAGAAAAGGTTATCAGGCATTGGGATGGGCTGTCCGGGGAAGTGGTTGAGGCACCATCCCTGGAGGTATTCAAAAGACAGGCTGACATGGTGCTCGGGGACACGGTTTATTGTCAGTTAGGCTGACAGTTGGACTAGATGATCTTAAAGGTCCCTTCCAACCCAGACACTTCTACATGCCAGCTATTCCTGGGTTTGCTGCCAAAGACAGACAGGTCGGGAGAGAATGATCAAGCACCTGAAGTTGCAAAAAGGCTACTGATTCTCCCTGAAATGTTGTTGGGCTGTGAAAAAAATCCCACAGAAGCATTTATTCACGGCTTTACACACCTAAATCTGTCCCCAACAAATGTCTATAGGAAGAGCTCAGGTGGTTTAGCTCCTGCGAGCTTCAGCAGCACAGACCAGACTTGAAGAGATCTTAAACTCTCTGGCAATTTCCTGGGGGAAATTGGAACTGTAACCTTTGACCTTGAGTTTATACAGCTGCTAACAACCAGGAGTGAGGTTTGGAACACCTAGGGTCTGGAAGGCTGTTTCGTTACTCCCCATACCCACTGTGCCAGAGGGCTAGGTAAAGGCAGGCTGTCCTCAGGCTCTGCAGGAGTACCTGTGAGTTGGAGACCTGCCAGCTGGCAGACATGGCAGGATCTTTGAGGCCTTTAAAGAAAAAAAAAAAAAAAAAGATTTTAAACTAAACCATCAAGTACACAGAAGTGGGAGCCAGGGGACACGGAATATGAAAGAAAAGCTGTGTTTTTTTCTGGAACTCCTTGAAGTATGGGCTTCCTGCAGTTCGTGTTGCATTGTGTGGTCCGGTCTCCAGTTATCTAGCTCTGATTATTTGATTTTTCCGGGCATCGTGCTTAATCCTACAAGTCCCACATCAAAGACACCATTTTAGCTAGGCTGGGGGTTTATACCTACCTCGGAACGTTGCAAATGAGTAAAACGTTATAGCAAATTGAAGCTTTCTCCTTTATTTTCTACCTCTTTTAGACTTTCTCCCTACTGCAAAATACGATTCCTGCTGGTGATACGAGTTTTTCACCACTACCGCAGAGGGACACTGTGATTATTTGGGATTTCATACTCATTTTCTTGCCATTAGTGGTAGATTTTGCAAATGCCACAAAGCTGGAAGCACAGGCCCATTTGAAGCAGCGCACGTATACTGGCTGACTTCATTATTAGACAGTTGCCTCTCTCCAGCTATCAATTTTTTGGAAAGTTGAAAAGTGGAATTTCTTCATTTGCTTGATTGCTAAACCCTCATGAACAGAACTCAACACCCAACACTTCCACTTGCAGCTAATATAAAAGGTCATAGTTAGTTACAGACAACATTCAACTGTATTTTATTATGCTGCTCTTTCAGCCTGTTGTTTTGTCCTGGAAAAGGCCCTAGGTCAGGAACTGTAGTAGCACCCCAGTACGTGACTGTCCCTTGGCTGCAGAGCCTTAAGCTACTGTTCTACAGTCACTCTGAGCAGCAGCTGCTGCTGCAAAAAGGACAGATTTGCCCTCATCTAAGCTGTGCATATTTGTCATCCCCACTTGAATTGAAAACCAGCCTGGAAAGAAACCCAGCAGCGGTGGTGAATGAGGAAAGGCAGCTGAGACGCCTCCCTTTTTGGCAGCAGCCTGTATTTATGCCAACCCATTTACTGACATGACTGTAACTTCCAGTGTTGATACACACAAACAAGTTGAAAACATCATCAATAAAAGCATTAGTTTCAGGCACTAATTTGTCGAGTGTCATTAAACCTCATGGCATCTATGAAATAAAAATGTCGGAACAGGACAGAGCTCATTGCTTTTATCTTGTCACAGGGTTCGCCCCGAGAGATACTACTGTAACTTCCCTTAAAAACTTCCCCTTAGTCAGCCACACAGTGTCTCTAGGTAATCTGTTCCAACATCAAACAAACCTCGTAAGAGAGCTTTCCCTAAACTACTGCCAAGTTTACTAAAGCTAGTAAAAGCGCTTTCTGCTGCAGACACAAAAATCACCAACCCTTCACGCGCCTGGAGACCTGGGGCAGGGCTGTTGTGATGCCCCTCTCGCCACCTTTCAGTCTGAGCACACCCAGCTCCTCCCCAGCTGCACAAGCCTTTTGCTGTCAGACTCTGTCAGTGCTCTGGGACTTGTCTTTTCACTTTCACACCATCACACTGGCAGAGAAACGTAGGGAAGCCTCATATGCTTAAAATTTTATCAATTTCTACTGAAAAGCACCATTGTTCTCCAAGACCTTTTTTGATTTCTACCCTGTTTTTCCACACTGCCTCTTGTTCTTTGTTGAAAAAGTAAACTGTCAAAAACCAGAGTTATAGCAAACTACCACCAAGCCTGAAAATAAAAAGAATATGCGATCTTTAAAGTGAGTTCCATTTGTATACTAACAGATTTTTGGCTAAACTGTCACAATAAAATTCATTGATTTATAGGATAACAAATTAAAGAAGGTAACACAGAAGTTACTCTGCCATACAAATGCCAAACAAAAAACAAAACAAAAAAAAGACATTCTGAATTCAAATTAAGATGAAAAAAAACAATTTTATTAATTTTTTTTTACATTGAAATCAATACAGCAGTTATTATTCTACAAATTCTTAGCCCCCAGGAGTTTGCAGGCCAAGGCCCCCATCTCAGTACATACCTACATAAATATTTAGTTGTTTGTAATTATTTGTTATCTTACGGAAAAAAACAATGAAAAACAAAAGTCAGGCCTTAAAACTAAGGCAAGTCCATAGACAAACAAGCATGCACATGTCTATCAAAAGGAAAAAAATTGGGAAAACATTTGTGCATGTTTCCAGAACTTTTCCATTTATTACTACAACTAATTTTAAGCCAAATGCTCCAGACGTTGGCAAAGATCAGCCTGAGTTCCTAAAGGTCCAATTATTTCTGCGGACTAATGTCAAACGAAACTTTTAACTCAAAGAAATATCCAGTTACACAGCAGGTAGTAGACCTAAGGATTGAGACATTTCGGTATTTCCAAATAGCCACAACAAATTTGTCAAAAAATATATACAGACACTCTTGCAGTTTTGGAATTACTGAATTTTCTCCACTTTTTATGGGTACCAAACATGGAAAAATAACTGAAAAATTCTATGTTCTGAATGGAAGAAAAAAAATCTCAAAATAAACTGATGAGAGTACACAACCAGACTTTTATTTATACATCTAACATTTGGAGTGTGGGCTAACGGGGAAGAACTGTTCCTTCTTAGAACAGCTCAAAAGGGCATAGAAAAAAAATTCTCCCCATTTGGACAGCATGTCCATCTCCATTTATTCCAACAGGAGGTGGCATGCTGGCCTTCCAGACTTAGAAAAAAAACATAGAACAAAACACCACAAAACCCCCCAAAAGACCACAACTCAACGCGCACACACAAAAAAAATATCCCCACAGCCCCTGATTAGGACATCAGTTACTATCACCATTCTTCTCACTGCAGGCGTCTCTATTCAGCCCTTTTGGTTGAACCCTGCCCTGCCCATGGTGTCTCTCAGCCTCAGAGCAGAGGCAGTGACCCACTCAAGCGCTATTACCCAGAGGAGGAAAAGAAATTAACCACAGTTTCATTGGTTCCAGGTCTGGTAGGTTTTTTGTGACCATTTTTATTGTGTACTTCAGTTGGCTTCGTTTCTCTGTGTTTGGGTCAATGTAAAACACATCAAAATGAAGCAACTCGGCTGCAGCTTGCTCGAATTCTAACAGAATGCAGCGAACCTCACTAAGTAATTTTAATAAATCTTTTTATTTCCATGCCCTGTCCACAAGCCTAGGAACCTGTAGTTCTGGGTGACAGGTTTCTGTTAAGTAGCAAGGAGCACTGCAGGCCGTATTACTGCGCTAAGGTACTGGCTGCATTTTTCTCTCTCAACTGTGGTCCTGTAACAGTCACTGATTTTACAAGACAAAAAGGTTGCTTTTAATGCTAAATTTTCATAATATTCTGTACAATGAACATAAAATAGCTGGTTTAGGTCCAGATTCAGAAAAATAACTCCTAGTTAGGAATATGCTTGCTCTAACTAGTAGGTCTTCCATCTTTTTTTTTCTTTTTTTTTTTTTTTCCTGCTTTGGTCCTAAAACATCCCCCTTTCAGCCACTGCCATAAATGTAAACCATGTGATTAGTTTTGGAACCTTGGATTCTATTGTCCAGCAGTTTCCAAGAGTGTAATAATACAAAGAAGAATACCTAAATAATATGGAGTCAGATTTCCCAAATCATAATGTATAACCTAACTTTTTAATTTAATTTAAAAAGCAGAACAATCCTGAAAATGTCATTGTTTGTTCTCTGGACAGAAGCATCCTACCTTGCAGTTGACAGTGGCGGAGACAGCACTAGTGCCTCTTTTATAGCAGCCTCTCCAAGAAACACACCTCAAAAAGTATAAAACTATACTCAAACACAGGGAGTTTCTTGCACGGTGCTCGTATTTCACAGCTTTTGCCTTACTTGTGCTCAGAATTCCTGTTTTGGAATTACACATTAAAGTTGATCTCTTACCTCACAATTTCACTGACCATATCTACTGCTTGTATGATTTCAATTTTAGAAGGTTTGTTAACAGACAGAAAACACATCCCCACTCCAAAAAACCCCAAACCCACCATAAAACAGGAAAGGGGAGAAAAAAAATAAAAGCAAAACAAACCCTTCTCACTTCATTTCAAAGCTTTACTGAGCCTAACATTTCATCATGTATTTCCCACTTACTGATCTTCCTGTCAACAGGCTGGATTACTCGCTGTATTTGCTTTCTCTGCAGACAGAACTTTGTTGCATTCTTTGACAGTGGGAGGGATATGCAGAAGTAGCCAAACAACTCAGGAGCACAAATCTGAAAAGAAAAAGGAACTTTGTAACAATCTTAGTACTGACATTTTTTAAAAATTTAAAATGTAAATATAGTTATTACCAATTTTCTCCTTTTACCATCTCTTACTGTTATCTTCTGCAGTTGCACTGAGCAAAAATCCTCCTTTTCTAAGTTTGATCTTACCTTAATAGCATTTTTCCCAGAACCCTCGTGGGTACTGGTCTCATATCTAGTCCTAGTGACAAATATCACAGGACCCTAAAGTCTGACCATTGATTTTTGTAAATATTTGGATACCTGCTGAGGGTTTTTAATGTCTTTTCTGATTTTGATTAATTTTTTTACAATATATTCAGCTCAGGCACTGCCAGTTACAATGTTTATAAAGAGCATACATTTTATAGATGTTCAGTCATGAATAGAGACACTTTACCAAATTCAAAGGGTATAAACAAATAAAAGAGAACTCTCCTTTTTGTGCTTCCACTGATTATTGTGGAGCAAAAACTGCTGCCAGTTAACTGACATGAAAGTTTATATGTGAAGTCACACAGTGAAACATCAGGACCTTCTTGAAAAAAGATGCACCATAATATCCAAACTTATCTCCAGCCTCCCAGCCAAAATACAGCGTATGGCACAAAGGAAGGTGAAGTTAGGTTAGGAGCGGTTGGGCTGTGACACAGGCTTGTGAGGAGTGAACATTTATGCATGAAATGCCAGCAGAAGCATCATCTATCAAAGACGCCTTTGGCGGTTCTGCAGTATCAGTAGGGAGGGGAGCTGCAGCAGCGGGCTCGCAGTGCAACTCCGAAACCTGGATCATCACCATGGTTTGTCAGAACTCTAGATGTCTAATACAAATGGACTTCAGAACAGGCTTCCAGACTGTAACGTATTTCAAGTTTTGACTAGGTAGAGGCTTAAACCAAGGATAACAGCCACCTTCATTAAAAGGGATGCAAATTTAGATGAAAGATAACGACCTACATATAAGCAAGTAAAAACTTCACCTCTGTTATAAGAGTATTTGATCCATTGGTTGAGAATTAATTTGAAGAAGGCATTTTCTAAAATCTATTGAGGAAACCAGTGATAGCAAGGTCCTAGCGGTAGATATTTAAAACCCACCTGGATGCGTTCCTGTCCAGCCTGCTCTAGCTGAACCTGCTTTGGCAGGGAGGTTGGACTAGATGATTTCTGAAGGTTCCTCCCAGCCCCTACAATTCTTTGATCAGCATTTTCCCCCTAAAAGCTATATAATCATGAGTTTTGGTTTTCACTCATGGTTTAACAAATACCCTAGCAGAAATATTGTGAACTGCTGAATCTTCCCAAGGAGTTTTCCTAGTGTAGACTGATCCTTTATGTATTCATCCATACCCTCAAATGCAAGACTGTGGATTTCAGTTTTATATTTAAATAGGCTTTGTCTGCCTCAGAGAGGAGAAGAGAGACTCATTGCTCCTGCAAGCGCTATATAACACAACCCGAAGAGCCAGACACAGCCATATTGGTTTCTTTGTTGTTGAGTTGGGTTTTTTTAACAGAACAGTTAGGGCAGCCATTTGTACTTCTAGAAAAATCTAGTGAAATGGTATTATAATAATTTTCATGTGGGAAAATAAATCTTACACAGTTCAGAAAAATGAACAATTATATTCATATGGCTTGCAACTCCACCATACAGATATTCTCAAAATGGAACCTCTACTGATCCTTCCTAAATTGCTTGAACTGTGGATCTTGAACTTCCTAATCCACTTGAACTGTGGATCATTGGATCAGCCAAACAATAGTTACAGTAGGGAAAAATATAATACCTGAATAGCAATAATGTTCCGGTATCTACACAGTCCAGCCATGCTGACCTCCAAATTCCAGCATAGTTCCATAACACAGGGGTTTCTAAGAAACGGTATATACTTTTCTATAGAAACCATGAGATGGAAAACAAAAAACCAAACTCTTGTAAAACCTCAGGAACCTTCTTTTGGTCATACACAGTCAGTGTTATTTTGCACTTTACACCTCCCCTGCCCTTAAACCACAAGAAGTCAGGTATGAGAAACTATGGAGAACAAAAATTTAGCTGAAGTATAAAGCGTTATTACAGTGTAAGGTCCAAGACATGCAGCAAAACAAGCTGCTGCTACTGATTGCTACGCCACTCTTTAGCCTTTTTTTTTCACATGTAAAGACATAAAATCCTCCGCAAATGAGATTCTTAGCACCACTACCTTCATTTCTTTCAAATCCCTCAAGATTACTCCTACAATGACACTGAGTCTTAAATGGATTGGCACTACAGGGTTACAGTAATTTTACTTGACTTGTTCACATTAATATATGATTGCTGTTTCCCTTATTTTCCCTTAGTTTTCCTAATGTTGGTTACACACACTGACTGGATTCTCATTAAACAGGAAGCTGTTTGGGGCAAGGTAATTTCTTTTCAGGAGTAGATATAAAACATAGTAATGGACCAGAGTAATTGTTTTTTATTTATTCTGATATGTGTTAAAGGACATTTCTCTCAAGGAACTGGGTGTTTGGTATTATTAACTGCAAGAAAATGTTACACCGTACATTCCTTTCATAATATTACTTCACAGAAGGAAAAAGAGGAGAGAAAAATAGGAGGGAGCATAAACCGCATTAACTCACAGCAAATGGTCACCTCTTCAGGTACAACAGCAATAGACAACCTGAGAAGAAAGGATAAAGCACAACCCAATTCACTAAGTGCATGAAATCAAAGCAGTTGTTTCGCTTTACATTTAAGAAGGGAAGTTAAAAAAAAAAAAAACCACCACCAAAAATCCAAATGCCATGCAGGAGAAGTAAAATCACATTTCTTGCAGAAGTCCAGCTGCTTTAAATATCAATTACGTGAGCTCTGCTTTCCACTGAACATCCTATGGAAAGTAGCTCAGGTAACTATATGCAGAAGTAAGACAGGACAAAGTAGAAGCACACTAGCTTATCGAAACAATTATAATGCCTTTTTTTTTTTTCTTTTCCTGTGGGAAACAACTGGCTCTAAGCCCAAATTATTTGTAAAGAGATGCCAACATTTCGGTCTCATACATGAGCTATTCATATACAGCCTGAGATTCTTCACTGACAATACTGAATGCCAATGTTCTGATTCAAAGATATACTGCTAGCTGTTACCAAAATTTACTTTTAAGTCGATATGGAAAAGCATAAGTAGTCAAATGATGTCTGTAAACTGACTTTCTGAAATGACCTGTTGTCCCAAGTTGACTATGTAACATCAGGCTAAGCCAGATAACTCAGTTGTTTCCCCACAGTGTGTCATAGTACTCATGACACAGAGCCCTCTTTACTTTCTGCAAACAATACTGCTTACTAGATACTTAGGTTACAGGGTTCTGCACCTGGGCCAGAGCAATCCTCACTCTCAGTACAGACCAGGGGATGAGGTATGAGAAAGCAGCCCTGAGGAAAGGGCATTGGGGGTGCTGATGGATGAGAAGCTGGACATGAGCAGGCAGTGTACACTTGCAGCCCAGAAGGCCCATCGCATCCTGGGCCTCATCAAAAGGTGCATTGCCTGCAGATCCAGAGAGGTGGTTCTGCCACTTTACTCTGCTCTGGTGAGACCTCACCTGGAGGACTGTGTGCAGGTCTGGAGCCCTCAAGATAGGAAGGACATGGACCTGATGGGGCGGGTCCAGAGGAGGGCCACAAAAATTATTGGAGGTTGGAGCACCTTTGCTACAAGGACAGGCTGAGGGAGCTGGGGTTGTTCAGCCCAGAGAAGAGGCGCCTCTGGGGAGACCTAATAGCAGCCTTCCAGGACCTGAAGGGGGCCTCCAGGAAGGCTGGGGAGGGTCTGTTTACAAAGGTCTGCAGTGACAGGATGAGGGGCGATGGCCTCAAGCTGGAGAAGAGCAGATTTAGACTGGATATTAGGAATAGGTTCTTTACTCTGAGGGTGGACCAGTGGAACAGGTTGCCCAGGGAGGTGGTTGAGGCTCCTTCCCTGGACATATCCAAGGTGAGGCTCAACAAGGCCCTAGGCAACCTGGTCTAGTTGGGGGTGTCCCTGCTGACTGTGGGGAGGTCAGACTAGATGACCATCGAGGTCCCTTCCGGCCTGGACCATTCTATGATTCTATGTAAAGAAACAAAATAACAAGACTGAAAGGGATGATCAGGAAGACCTGTCCCTCCTGTCAACAACAACAACAACAACAAAAAAGAGGATATTTTAAAATCTTTCATTTTTCTTTTAAAAGAAAAAATAAATCATCATACAGTATCAGTGGAACTCAGCGCTACAGAAAGTTACTGAACCAAGAACCTATAAATATGTGAGGGTGGAACAGATATTTTCATAACACATCTAGAGGAATCAAAATTATAATAAGCTTTACACTTCAGAACTCCAATAAATCTTTAGAAGACCAAGAATAGGCTTCTTGCCAAGACAGAATGGAGATTCTAGCATCTGCCTGAAAATGAGTTCCTGGTGAACTTTGCTGTTCCTAACTGTCAGGATCAAAGTCCTGAACAAGATGGATGTTAGTACTAACCCATTAAGCTAGTTTTAGGATAAGCCTTCCTATGGTACCACAAACCATTTCAAAATACTATATTTAACAGAGTACCAAGACCTAAAATTCCCAGCTTCATCCAACATACCAATCACCAACACTGTACAAAACAGCCTAAGTCAACTTTTGGCAAAGATTTCAGAAGAGCATGATTTGATCAGCCGGTGGGAGGCAAAACAACAACAGAAAAGTGTTTACACCTGCTGAAGTTCTTAGACTTCTCAAAGAAACTACAACATGATATTCTCCATTTCCCAAGAATAAGTTACTGACAGTCCTTATACAGTCCTTACACAGTCTACGATGCCAACTAAACTGCAAAAGAATTCCATAAGGATTTGGACAGTAGATAACTCTTGGAGCCTACAACTGGAAGACTGCACTACAAAAACAAAGCAAAGAAAAAAAGTCTCAAATCTCAAGTGGGGACTATTAATGGCAGCAAGACAGTTAGCAAATGTTTTATTGTTGCATTCCACTGACCAGTTACACAACAAATTTTTACTGATTTCTACCTTAATAGAGCATTAATACTAGAAATCAGAAATACTAATAAGTGCCCAGCATGGACCAATGGCCTGATTTTCCAAAGCTGTAGAAAAACCATGACTTTACTCATCTTCCACTGGTTCCACTAAAACATGTAGTCTTTGGAAAATTCGAGAATGTTGGATGGAACAGAGCATCAGTCTGAAAGAACTGATAAATCTTACCCCGTCCACTCTAGGCCTCCCACTTACCACCCAGCAGGCCAAGTTTTGTTTAACAGAAACCAAACACAGTACTTGACAGATGACACCTATATATTTTCCAGCAAAGGAGTGAACAGACTCCAAGCAGTGTAATTTATCTGAAATTACATCGATTCCAGACCTGCTTTTCTTAATGTGTTTATGAAGACAAAGAGCATACTTTTCTTTATGAAACATTCATACCAAAGGAAACTATAAATCTTAACACTGAAGCACAAGTTTCCAGGCTGGGTATTGTCAAACAGGTTCATGGTCATCCCGTTTTCTCTGTTTCACACAAAACACAGTACACATTTGTAATTTTTCTGAAGAAGCAACACAAATTCAACCTGCTTCTAAAAAGACACAGACTTTAAATGGTATAAAGTGACATTCCCGAGCCTGTCAAATGCTCTTTCCAAACAAACCAACAACCAAACAAAACTTTGCCCATAAGATAAAAAGGCCAAGCATGTGATCTGCAGGACTTTCACAAGACAGAAATTTCATAGGTGAGATGGAAGTCACATACAAGACAGACATTGAGGTGCTGAAGCTCATCCAAAGAAGAGCAACAAAGCTGGTGAGGGGTCTAGAGCACAAGCCTTATGATGAGCAGCCAAGGGAGCTGGGGTTGTTTAGCCTTGACAAAAGAAGGGTGAGGGGAGACCTTATCACTCTCTCCATTTACCTGAAAAGGAGAGTGTAGCGAGCTGGGGGCCTGGGTCTCTTCTCCTAAGTAACAGGCGGCAGGACAAGAGGAAATGGCCTCAAGTTGCACCAGGGGAGGTTTGAAATGGAAATCGGGAAAAATCTATTCTTGGAAAGGTTTGTCAAGCATTGGAACAGGCCACCCAGGGAAATAGTTGAACCACCATCTCTGGAGGTATTTAAAAGGCCTCGGGGACATGGTGCAGTGGTGAAATGGGCAGTGCTAGATTAACAGTTGGACTTGATGATATTAAGCGTCTTTTCTGACCTAAACAATTCTATAGTAATATGGGAATATCAAACCATCTAGTGTTTTAAGAAATTATTTTGTTCTGAATAAACAGTCTTCACTCACCACCCGAGAGTTAATACTATCATTATCTCTCACTGCAAGGTCATAATAATAAATTGCAAGAGTTCACAGCCTAAGAGCCTGGTTTTAAGCAATGAATCCCAAGAACGTGCTCTAAGAAAGATGATTGCAAGAGGCCTCAAATCTACATAGAGCAACCTCAGAAGCCACGTGAGTTTGCAGCTCGTTTAATTCGTGGATAGTGAAAGCTCTTTCCCTTGAGCTTCTACTTCTACTAAAGCCTTTTAGCAACTGTTAAAAGAAAGAAGCAAACGCTTCGCTTTCCCTGTTTGCAATTCCTCCATTCCTTAATCCCCTTCCTCTCTGTTGCAATCCACTTTGTGCTCCAGCAATCCCTCCCCTCCTGCCCAAACACAACCTTTCCCCCTGAACCTATGACTTTGGGAAGAGATTATTAAGAAGAAATGCATAACCTCCAAGAACAAAAAACTGGCAGGGTCATAAAAAAAAATCTTTGGTTTGGCCCAAGTCCTACCTTCTGAATGTACTGGTTACTTCGCTGTCCTCTGTGGTTTATGTTTAGAAAGAAAAATTGAGAGTAAGGATATATATGGTACTATTAGCCTAAGCTTATTCCTTAGATGTAGTTTCTATAGCAAATGCAGGATCAATGTGACACACTCCACTTTAGCATGCAACTTCTAACCCAGGAATACCCAGATACTCACTGTGGCAGGGGAGCCTCACTACACCCCGTTGCTAGTATCTCAGTGCTTGACTTGGCAAACTACGTTCTTTCAATGTAACCTCGGAAAAGCAGTTTTAACAGTAGCCACGCCAATAACAGAAACAAAAAGAGGCAAGCTCTTCAGACAGTTCTCCTCCCAGCCATACTGACAGAGAAATCGTTCTTCCTTCCAGGTGATTTCCTTCACAAGACTTGTAACAATTTAGCACTCTCAAAAGCTGTGATAGCTTACTAACATTTTCAGTGGCTTTATCAGTTTAGAGAACTGACAGACGCGTGCAGTCATAATGCTGCACGTACTCCCAAGCCTCAAATCCTTAGAAAATAAAGCTAAAAAACCTCAAATATCCAGTTTTAGGAGAAATAAAATAACAAAGACCAATTTCCTGCAAGTTTTCTTATTGATTTTCTCTCTAAAAATGGTTGAAGATCTTCCTGTGGTTCTGGTTTTTGTGAGTGCTTTTTTTTTTTTTTTTAACGTGAATTCTTTTGTGTACATTAAAATGTGAGGTTTTACAGCTTTTTTCCCCTCGACTCTTGAGGCACTTGCAGGTAGCCAACCACCTTTGCTTCCACCTTTGCCTGACTGGCCTTTCTTTCCAACTGCTGAAGAAAAAACAGCAAGCATACAGGAGTCAGTGCTTGTTTCCTCCTATTTTTGATGGTCAGCTGCCAAAAGCTGTCACAAAAATGGTTCTTCAAAGACCACAATATTGCCAAATCAAAAAGAATCTGGATGATATTTTTCTGCCATATTCTAGGAAGCACATGTAAATCAGAGATTTTTCAGAAGTATAGAATTTGACCATTATTGGGCTGACTTCAAGACAAGCATCAAACAGCAGCACCCTGCAAACATAGCAAACTACATCACGTTACAATCCTACTGTAAAGCGCTAGGGACACTTCGCAGTCACATGTAGGGAAACAAGCAGTCACCTTTCCTTAATCTTGCTGCAACAAAGCAGCTGGTGCCATTCTAGCTAGTGCTCCTAAGTCGACTTGGGGCAGGCAGCTGCCAGGGCAAACTTTGGGAAGAATGGCTGACATCTGGCAAAGTATAATGGATGTCAGACAGTCTTAGTTGCAACATGAGGCTTGACTACAACACAGCAATGGTTAAGAGCTACGTTTATACTTGTTTCCACATATCAGGTAACCAGACTGCCAAATTACCACTCCATCATTAACAATACCCTTAAGACATACTTAAAGTATAGCCACGATGACACTAAATGTATTTGTGCAGAAGCAAAAACACATCTCCAGATTAAGTAACAAGACTCTTATCCTGTCTGTAATTCAGCTTCTAACTGGAAACAATCTCGGCCTTTTATTTAAAAATAATTAAAATTTTATATATATATATATATATNTTTCCACATATCAGGTAACCAGACTGCCAAATTACCACTCCATCATTAACAATACCCTTAAGACATACTTAAAGTATAGCCACGATGACACTAAATGTATTTGTGCAGAAGCAAAAACACATCTCCAGATTAAGTAACAAGACTCTTATCCTGTCTGTAATTCAGCTTCTAACTGGAAACAATCTCGGCCTTTTATTTAAAAATAATTAAAATTTTATATATATATATACATATATATATTTATAGGAGCTAGATGGTGACACCTGAACTCTTGG
>VZTM01021166.1:0-36474 GCA_013400555.1 Jacana jacana
TCATTCACCTGATCAGACATAACAGAAGGTAGTCTACAGTCTAACTACAGAGAAAATGGACCTGCAATTAGCATAGCCAGGCTGCTGCTGAGACACTATGATGAAACACTGAAGATTATAATACTGTTAATGCTCACTAGCTCATTATTCACGTTCTGCAGCACAAGAGCCTTGACTGCAGGCACACAAGCTCAGTCTAATTAATACTTTAAGTTTGTTGTAAAAGCACAGGTTTCTGAAGAAGTTGTTTGTTTTTAAAGCATTAACAAACAAAAAAAAATAGCATCCATCAACAGGTTTTCTTTGACCTCCCTTGCAAACACATACATTTATCATTACCTTGTCTGTCTTACTGATGCCGGATTATTAGGCAGATTTCCCACCTCACTTCAAGACAGAGTTAGGATAAGCCGCCATGCACTATCGGTGACAGAAAACAGGAAGCTGCATCAGAAAAAAAACCACAAGTTGTATTTATTTAGTCACATTTCCTTAGAATTATACACTTCACATCAATCTTTCACTTTAAAACATCTTTATGAATATACCCAACTAAAACAAGTCACTGTTTTACCCATAATGTTAAACCAGATTACACTTTTGAATATTGTAGAGTTGAAAGTGCAAATAAACCAGATCTTGAATAAGGTTTTTCATTTATAAAAATAATTTGGTTTTTTTAAGTTTTGTAACTGCATGTAGGAATTCCTAACAGTAATGTGTTCCTTTCAGGACAGTGATCTTCCCTAGCAGTCTCAAAATACTCACTTGTATCACCTCCATCTTAAAATCCCAGTTTAAGTTAAAGAAAATAAACTTGCATTGATTTAGCACTATAAAAACCTTTAAGACCATTTCTCAGCTTAAGGCTGAAGCCTCTGTGTCATTAAGTAGTACATCTTCAAGGGCAGAATGTACAGCATTAGGACAGACGACCAAGAGGAAAGGAGTAGTAATACCACTTTCACACAGGAAGAGCCACCAAACTGGGCAAGAAGGAGGAAATACTGTCAAAAATACACAACTTAAAAATATGATCTGCCCTCAATTTAAGTTAAGATTGCATTTTTTCTGCTGGAAAGCCTATGTGATGAGCTGCCCAAAGTTCACGCAGTCCACCTGTTTATTACACAAGCCCAGAGCTACAAGATCATGACTTAATGTACAGACCAGTTCAATGAAGAATATAGCTGTGCTCCTGCCTCCCACCCAATTGATATACCCTACTTGACACTCCTCTCTCTCTCTCACATGCAAAATCAAACATCCACAATCTGATTTTTAGATTATTCACTGCTAATCAGGGAGAAAAAGTAGGTTCCTCACATCCATATGAAATTGGGCTTCCCAACTATCCTCTTTAAACGAAACTATTAGTAAACAGGAATGGACAGGCACAAGCCACAGGACAGAAGCAGAGAAGAAATCAGAGAACTGACAAAGCCTCTCTCTGGTTCTCATAGGCTGGCAGCTGCTCCCCTTATCCTGGGTATGAAACATTCACCTTTTTAAAGGGCTGTACTCACTCCTGACAGGAAAAGGGTAAGACTGTTGTGACATACTGAGACACTACTTCTCTGATTCCTCACTCACATTTTATGAAACGAGTAATGCATGAAGATGGTGCCCCATTTCACCCTAATCTTGCTGCATCTCAAGGTAAAGTTCACTGCAATGGACACAGATACAGATAACGTATCTAAGAGTGGTTTAATTTAGTTCATTTAGGTACCAGGCACTGGTTTTGCTTCTTTAGCCTTACAACATACAGTACTTAGAAACTGACACCAGTAAGATTCAAACTTCATCTGTAATTCCCAAACTTCATCTGTAATTCCCAAAGATACACATTTTCGTGGACACACCTGAGCTTCTGCAGCCTTTCAACAGATTGCATGCATCAATTGTATTTTCAGGCAAGGTAACCAGCTACTGTAATGTACTTACAGAACTACAGTATCTTATTTACCAACATTACTCACAGAAATCCACTCTGCATATATCAATGATTATGAAAAGGTAACAGGAAAGCATTTAAATGCACTTTTTTTTGTCCAGCTGTTCTCCATTCTGCTTGAAGGCACCCAGGTTTTAAGAGACAGACTGTAAACACTGCAACTGCTCATAACTATTACAGAATAATAAGTGAAAAACAGAAAACTAAGTGAAATGTTCTAATTATTGAACTACACAGCATTCCAGCTTTTCTTCTCTCACTGCGACACAGCAGAATGGGCGACTCTACTGAGAGTTTTCCAGCGAAGACATCCAGAATGCACATTAATGAGTTTTTTTTAACAGAACCCGTCACAGTATCTGCTCTCGAAGGGGGGCGTGGGGGGTGGGAACAACCAACCAAAAATCACTCATGTCTTGCTGTTTAAGACAGCTGATTTTTTGTAAGGACCACACTGACATCTTTCTAACCTTCCTGGTGTGCCACATGCATCTTGAAGCTACAGATTTTTTCCTCCCATCTTGGCTCACCTTCTATTCACATCATGCACCAATCTATAGGGTGCATGTGGACAGTGACTGTCCAGCCTAAGCCAATCACTTCAGGATCCCTTCCTAAAGCCATGATGTCATAACCATGTTGGATTTCACTCCCTTTTTTGCACTGCAACAGAGAAAACCGGCCTTACCTAAGTAAAGGCAGGACAGGCTTTCCTGCCTTGCTTTCTCCTCCTTCAAAACAAGGGACAGGGAACAACAGGGTGAAGCACACAGAAGCAGGGCCAAGCAGCACTGCCTCGCAAACCTCCCTGGAGGGAACCCCAAGTTTTCCCAAGAGAGCGGGGTGGTAGGGAAGGAGGGGAACAGAAAGGAGAAGAGTTCTATTCGTTTTTCTCCAGTTCCGATCGGGGCAGGCCTGACCCAGTGAGGAACAGAAATCATAGCCATTGCCTGTCGGGAAACGAGGAGCCTGCAGTTCCCCGGGCTCCCAAGGGGACAGAGGCTTGGTGAGCAAGGGAGGACCCCTCTTGCGGAGCGAGGGATGAAAGGAAAGCGGGACGGAAGGAGGAGAAAGCGAGAGACAGAGGCCTTTGCCAACCCTCACCCCCGATTCCGCAACCCGAAGAGGCCGGGGGACGGTGTCGGCCTCCCTCAGGCGCGGCCTGCGGGAACGCGAGGGGTCTCCCAGCCTCTCCGCCAGGGGCCGAGTCGCCCCTGCAACCGGTGCGCAAGAAGGGGGGGCCTCACCCCCAGCCCGCAATCCCCCCTCCCGCTGCCTTCACACAAGCGGCCAAAGTTCCCCCCCACCCCCCAAGCAACGGCGCGGGAAAGCGAGCAGCCCCGCTCTCTTACTCTGGCTTACTCCTCAGTCCCGCCGGTGGAGGCCCACTCTTTGCCCCGTCCGACCCCGGGCACCGGTCCACCACTGCCCGTACGTGGCAGTGGAAAGAAGGGGCCGGAGCCGACGGCCGCCAACTGCCGGGCCTGCGCCAGACCGCCCGNGCGCGGTGCTGCGTTGGTGCTGTGGCGGCCCGGCTTCGCCCCCACCCACCCAATTCCCCGTCCCTGTCACCTCAGTCTTTTCTGCAAATACACCCCCGCAAAGGAGTTGTTCTTTCTAGCCGTTGTTTCCCAAATAGCCAGGATTTGGGGCAAAAGCCTTTCAAGCTCTGGGCCCAGACCACCACAAGCCGATCAGCCGGCTGGTGGTGTCTCTGAGGTAAGACTGACGCCCCTTCTCCCCGCCCTTAGCGGACACGTCTCAGCCGCCGCCGAAACGCGGGGAGCCTATGGCCGAAGCAACGGCAAAGGATGGTTCAGAGCGAGCGCTGTAAGTGAGGGCTCGTTTGGAAACGCAAGCCTTGACCCTCCCTCAGCTGGCGGTGCTGGGGTGAAAAGTCGCCCGTAAAATTCCACCGCCACCCTCGCACTGAGAGCCTGTTCGTCCTCCGGCAGTCGTTGCCCTGATAAAGGCTATCCCTTCAGGCGTTCGCCGCTATCCTCCTGCCGCCCTCCCACCTTGCGTTCAGAGCTTGTCCACCGAAGTGAAACAGGCGGATCTGAAGCCAGTTTTCTGAGTTTTCTCTACTAAAGAAGCACAAATGGACTCCTAAGGGCGACTCTCAGAGCTGCTGGAACTGGACCTTGTGTTGCTCCAGGATATTTCAGATTTCTGCTGGCTTTCTTCATTTATAAGTGAAGCTACACGGGCTAGCGCATGTGACAGAAGGATCTATGCAGAGCTAGCTAAAGCAGAACTGTAGCCTGGAGTTTGGGATGCCCCAGAGAGGACACCTTCTCTTGAAAATCGAGGCTTCCAAATGGCAGTTTCTGGTGGGACAAGAAGTCATATGAGTTTGATTTTTGTAGTATTTGTCTTTGCTTAGAGCTTTATCTCTTAGAGGAGTGTAATAACAGGTCCAGCTAGCAATAAGCAGGTATTATTCACGATGAAATGGAGGCAAAGAAAGATGAATATGGTATATGTTCTTAATTCTAAAAAAATTGAGGATGTGGAAAATAGGATCTTTCCATCCATTACACACTCGGCCACTCATATTTCATACCTTTGTACTGATGATTCAGTCCTTCTCTACCCATTTCGTTATCAATCCAGTGTTTCAAAAACATTAACAATAAAAAACTTCATGATCCTTAAAGCCCACATATCGCAAAGAGTAGCAAAGTTCACTACATTATTAAGATCAATATGTTCCACGTGTAGATAAGAGCTGAACTATTCTAGCAATTAAGCATATAACCTGAAAAAAAAATTATTTTTTTTTTCCATTTTTGAAATTAGGATTCCCTTGATGAAAAAAACCCACATAAAATATATAATTTGCTGGGAGGGGGTTATGCAGAAAATGTTTTACGTTAGGTGAGACATGCTGTGTTGGTTATAAAGGTGTTTTGTTAACATCTGAAATACTTGGATACAGGATGTTTAATTAGTAAAAAGACACCACATTTCCAGTTCAATACTTCAAATACTTCTTGGGTTTTTTTGCCTTTTTTTCTGTACAATATGGAGATGTTTGTTGGGGTTTTTTTAAGAGTTGGGTTCAAAATAAGTAGAATGTGCTTTAGAAAATATTGTTGTTTGTGGGGAAAAATACCAAAGACTATAAAATATTATCACTCATTTAAGGCACTGTCCTCGCAGTTGTTAAGCTGTGTTTTACAACATGATCAAATATCATCCTTCCTAAACCACACTATAATTTCTAAAATACTCTTTCTTCAAATAAATTGAAGAAAAATACAAAGATATACATTACACATTTAACTTACAAATAAAAAATAGATTTCTGTAGAAACATAAACTCCCTGTCCAAAAAAAATATGTATTACCTTTCCTAGATAACTTTTAATGATCTTCTCTGCCTTTTCTGGAGCAGTGGTGATGAACTTCAGCTTTCTATCTGATGTGACTGCTCTTTTTGGAGGCTTCTTTTCTGCTTCATGGAGAAAGCATAGATTTCTAAGACACAGGGACTTCTCAGGACCGCCGAAACCCTTCTATGAAGACATTCAGAAAGTCTCAAGTGTGATATCCAGTGTATTCCAGAGGTGCTATCCCTCAAGGTTCAGCCATCACATTTGATCATGCCCACAACTTTATTTGGAGCAGCCTGGATGTACCACACCATGAAAGCAGGAGGTAAATCTGACCACACTTCTTAAACTGGGTTATTTAAAATTCAACATGGTGTGCTTGTTTTATTAAAACCAGAGATGACAAAACATACAAATATATTTGTTTAGGGAACAGATCTCACACAGGAGAGAATGGGATGAGCCAGTATAACTGTTGCCATTCTACAGTGGGCCTTGCCACTTTGCTCAGAGCCACAAAGTGGGAAAACCGGCTTGCGCTTCACAGACTGGTTGTGCTCAAGCTATCATATGCTTCCTTCTGTCAGAGTGCTCCTCACTTTAGCATCCAGAAACCCTTTCTCCCCTTTGATGTTGTTTTCAAGGTTTTTGCACCGAATAATATCAATACAAGGTGGATGGAGAAGGGGATAATTTGTATTTACTTACAGCTTAGGTTTAGAAACCAAACTCTTAATGCCAAGGTCAAGGGACCCCTCTTCAGAGTGCCCCATAAAGCCAAAGAATAGAGAGATAAAGAGAAAGGGGCAGCCCAAAGTCTCTTGAGAGCAGGGTGCTAACTGAAGTGCTCTAGCTGCTATTCTGGTAACACGTATGTGTCCCTGAAAGTCAACATGCTTCCTATCACAGGCTAAAGCTGGGGGTGGTGCAAATAGGACCTATGTTACATATTGATAAATTTTTTTGTCCTAGCTAGTTTCTTCAAACAACTACTTTTTGTTCATTTTCTAATATGAAAATATATTATTTTGTCTATAAATTATAATTATAAATTACCATTTATAATAAAGAATTTGTAGCTGGGAAATTTAAAATACCATTGTAAGATACAGATTTTCTTCTGTAAAGACCAAGACCACATATTACAGGAGTAGTAAGTAGAATTTGGACTCAGAGCTAAGAACTGTGCTGTTTGTTGATTTACCTTTTGGCTTCTTAACAAGTTAAAATCGTTCTTACAAAAGGGAGAGGAGAGGTACGGTGCATGGGCTAGGTAACAGGTTCAACAGGCCTGAAAAATGAGATGAGCACGAGTAGAGCAACTTCTGTGCATCTGTACAGTGATATAAAACTACTAATAACCTCAACTTCTTTCAAAGACCTTCCTCGGTGTAGTATGAAGAGGATCTAGCACCCCATCGCTGCTTAACAGTCACATCGTCTTGCTGGCATGTGGTCCTGCTTTTGTCTCCTGGTGGTCTTGGTTTATCATCTCTTTGGATCTACCTGCAGTTGGTGTAGAAATGTCCATCATTCAAGATCCATACGTAAAACCGACTGTGAAAAATGCAGGATTCTATTTCGCGCCTTTACCGGTTTCTAACTGGAGTTAGGGACCGTAGCCAAAGAAATATTGTCTGAAAGAGTCTGGTTTGATCTGAAAGTTTCCTGTGAATATTTTGCAAGCTGTGCATTTGAAACGTGGTAGGTATTTGAATGCAGATACAGTGATATCTCTGGCACTGAGAAAACAGGAAACACTTCAGAAACTTTTTTCTTGAAGCTTGGTGATCTGAAAGTGTACAGAACACAAATCTGAAGTCCCTGTAAAGTAAATGGAAGTGTGGAGTTAGTATTTTGCTGATAAAACCAGAAAAGAATAGGCAATATTGTTTGGCTTGAAAAATAACCCCCAAAACGATGTTCAGTAACCACTAAGAATGACAGTAATACCTTGACATACAAGTACTTCCCATAGGAAAATGATTCCGTGCTAAGTATGGGTTTGCAAGGATAGTTGCCTCGCCGGATTAGCTAGCACCACCTCAGGGTCGTATGATTACTCTCTGCTGGGTAGGATGAAGGTAAGACCTGCCTGAGCACACCGTAAGCGTTAAATGCGGCTGCTGTGCCCTATCAGCAATGCAGCCAGGCACACACGGGAAGGAAGAGGGACTTCAACATTTCTAAACTTGTTATTCTAAATTCTCATTTCAAGGATTAATTGGGAGTATCCCGGTTTTGGTTGTTTGAGGTTTTTTAGTTGGTTTTGTTTGTTTTTAAAAAAGACTCATGGTTTTCAATAAATGAATCTCTGTTCCCTGTTGATGCTTTCAGTTTTAAACCATGGGTATAATCCATCCATCAGAGCAGTAATAATCACCTCAGGCCTTCTTGCACAGAGGGTTTGCAGATCTGATCCCCACTTGGTGTACACAGCCTCAGTTTTCCGTACACCAAACTGATAGTCAGGATGGGGGGAATTTTCACGTATTTCCAAGCAGCTATTCTGTAGAAGGTATTCAGTGGTGTAATAATGGAGGGTCCATTACTCCAAGTACTTCATACTTCATATCCCCTATATGAAAAGCCAAGAATCCAGCAGGGCCATGAGGGAAAAAGAGGCCGGTGTGTTCCTGTCAGCTCTCACCCAGGATCACTGTGAAAGGGCTGAAGCCATGAAGCTCTATTTACATCCCTGCGACTCTTTCCCACAGCTGATGCATAAGGTTTTTTTCCGATATTCATTCTGAATATAATTTTATATGTGACTTGGTAGGAGATAAGCTGCTCAGAGAGGAAGGTCTTTCAGCAGTGACCTTGAAATAAAACCCCATGTTGATTTGCACAATGGGAAGAGTTTTATGAGTAACAGACCAGAAGGATAGCATCCCTTTCTGACCAAAAGCTCTGAATCCCTATAACTGCTTTCCAGCAAGTTCCCAGGCTATACCAAGCTGTAGAAGAAATAAATCTGACTTTTTTTTTTTTCATTATCTCAATTACTAGTCTCAGAATCGCTAAATACTTTACCTGGGTAGCATTCAAAATGCAGAAGAGATAGCTGAAAACAAGATTTGCTCCTTCATGATTGATTAACATGAGGAAGCCTATTGTCCAAGTGATTCCGTGCACTACTGCTATCGAGATAGTGCCAATCATCTTTTTCATAAATGAATCCTTTTTATTCCTAGAAACACATACACAAGTTATTAATTCTTTCTCTATACCATTTAATACCTTTTTGAGCTTTAAACTTTCTATTTATTCAGGGCTATATTGCAAAGATTTGTTATTTTGCTGAGTTGAGAACATAACACCCCCCTACATTTGTTTGACCTGTCATCCAGAGAAGAAATCCAGAAAATCTAACCAAGTTTACCAGAATAATCTGTGTTTGTAGTGTGTAGCTTGTATGTATCTTTCTTTAACAAAAACCTGAGATCTACCAGTGCAACAAGAAGCATTGAAAATTAGCATTTATAAGCTTTTTAGAAAGCTTACAACTTCAATCCAAATGTGCTTATTTTTCAAGATAAGAGTAAGCTGCCAGTGAATTTTGGATATCCAGTTTCTCTCCGGCCTGAGGGGAGTCAAAGGTACAGTATTTCGTTTGTTCCAATTGTGAAAATTGCACATAAAAAGAATGAACAAATGGTGCAGTTATATTCTGTGGGATTAGTAAAAATGAAAGCAATCCCCTTTTTAAGTAATACAATGCACACTGCAGAGTTTGTGACACACAGCCAGTGACAATACATGGGATGCCAGTGTAGAACTGAGCAAGGAAATCCAGTTCAAAGCTGCTAGAGAGCTGGCCTGGTGTTCAGATGTGCTGAGAAATTCCTAATTCTCATCTGGCTGGGCCCAGCTCTGCTCTCACTTGTGTGGATTTCCATCGGGGATAACCTTCATTGCAGTCAAGTGACATTGCAGCCAAAAAAAAAAAGGCGGGAAAAGCCTGCAAAGGTCTCATTGATATGCACTTGAACAGACTGACCATTGCAACAATAGAATTCATTTTCTGAGTGCTTTAAGTATACATTTCGTTAAACCAAAAGATTTTGTCAGAAATCTGAGTTTGTGACAAGGAAGTCTGAGCTGGTGAGAAGAGACCAAGGAATACAGTCGCTGAAGGGTCTGAGGACTCCCTACGCCATCTCACCTTGTCAAATTCTCGTTCTTCTTCCATATCACAGAGACAGTGACCTTGATGAAGACGATGATGTTAAACAGGAGTATGAGTGCTACTGGCAAGAGGAATGACCACAACATGGGTTTTTGCATACTGAAATTCTGATTTTGATCCAGTGCTGCAAGCCAGCAACTTTTAACATAGAGAGACCATTTCAAAAGGTTTGTTAGACATGTTATTCGGAATAACAAAACAAAACAAAACAAAACAATACTCCTCACCCTGAAAGACTTCATAGAGCTTTCTAGGTCTGACTAACACATCTCTGAAAGGCAACTATTCCTTGAGAACTGAGGGCTTTCAACCATGCTTCTCTTTCTCCGGGGAAAGCAAAATGATTTACCAAACAAACTGCATAGAGAAATATAATAAGGTGCAGTATAATTAGCCAAATAGATATCTGGCCACCGTATGCAAGTTCATCTTTAGATTATATATTATAGTAGAGATGAAGAGTACTAGGGGAGACCTAGTGGAAAAGGCTGAAACAAAACCAGGGGCAACTTCAGGAGGGGAGGGTTATCCTGCAATAATCTTTTATCTCCTTTTTTATTTTAATTGCCAAATAATCTCAAGTTAGCAGTCAACACTCCCTAAATGAGTATCATAAGATGGGCCCCATGTGGAAGGGTGTTTGCATTTATGTTTTTGAAAATAGTCTACCTTTGTTCTGTATCAGCCACTACCACCAGGGTCCCTGGTAAGCCCGATAGCCTGCTTTGGTATGCAGGCACTCAAATACTGATATCAAAGGGTA
This sequence comes from Jacana jacana, assembly GCA_013400555.1. Lineage (NCBI taxonomy): Eukaryota > Metazoa > Chordata > Aves > Charadriiformes > Jacanidae > Jacana > Jacana jacana. The sequence continues at coordinate 10,248 of VZTM01021166.1, forward strand.
GATAGAGTAGATACATACCAATATATACAGTAGGTGGGGATATAGTTATGTTGGCCAGAAAGATTTTAAATAAATAGGAGCATTAAGTTTAGGTACTAAAATGCAGCTATGCCCTCAAATGAAGGTCTTGAATTTCATCTAGGCTAAAAGCGTCTACAACTTCCATTTAAAGTCACAGAGGGTCTTCTGGGAGGATTTAAGGCAGATGGTGATCCAGTACTCTAAATCCTTAATGAGGAGAAACTAATTCCTTATAGTGAATGTTTAACTTCAGTGAAAAGGTTTGTTGTAGTACTCAGATGTACAAAATAGTATGCCAACAATAAATCTAGAGTTATATTAATAATAAGCCAGCACAAAAGGTGTGGAATAGCAAATGTTGTAATAATACATGAACTTACAATTCTTCCTGTCGGTAGTTTAAAGCTTTTCCTTCTCTGTAAGTAGCTCCAAGTGTTATTGCAACGACTACAGCAGGGATTCCTAATTAACAGGAGAGACATTAGTGATTTATTTTTTGGTTGCATAGCCATACCCCCTTTCACACAAATAGCTTCTTGCCTCCTAAAATCCATAGATTTTAAGAGCTCTATTTCATCTGCCTTGCACTAAGCTAAGTGGGTTTTCCATAGCCTAGGGAACAGGCAGGACTGAGGGTTGTGAGCACTATTTTTCTCAGGGCTGCTCATGTCCACGACTTGCTGATTTTTACTGTTAAAGAGCTTCAACGCAGCTTCCAGAGTCAATGCCAATGGAGACAAAGCGAACTCCTCCCCGTGCTGTAGCCGACTCCCTCATCACAGCTGTATAGTCTCTTGTCAGTAGTAAGAAACTAGTTTCAGAAAATTCTGCACCAAGCACCGTTATATTTCATACCAGCTTGATGCAGAGCATCACTTTCACCCCCTGAGAAGCACGTCAGTGTGGGTTTGTCTCCTTGATGCCTTTGCTTCACTTTGTGTCTTTCATCTCTTCTACCTGCCTGTTCACTAAGCAGCACATCTCATGGGAAGGAGATTGCCGCACAAGTGTTCGTTCGGCAAATAAACCTGCTTCTTAAAGTTTGTTCCTCCCTCAGCCCTAATTGAGATCTTCCAGGCTCCCAAGTCTTTGCTGTGCTCTAAAAGCAGAGCTGAAAAGCAGTGAGTCAGGATCATGTTGTTTTGGACACATGTAACTAGTCACAGGACATGGTGAAGACACTCCTGCTGTGCTATCGTGTGAGCATACATGGACCACAATGACGTGTAGCCAGACAGCTTGTGCTGAACATTTTCTGGCTTGCACATGCAGCCTGAATTCTAAAGGTTTTACAGGAGTTGCCTCTACCTCCACCCAAATGCAAACCATAATAATGAAAAAATCAGGATCCGAAACTGCTTGGTAGATGCCACCAGACACAATGTACCACGCAAGCTGAATACACAACACAGAAAAGACAGTTATTCCTGCACTGTATCAGGAGAGTTTCTTGAAGGTGGCAGAGATATTACTTTACCTAGCTGGCATTCTTCAGTCATACCTATCTGTATTCTTCAGTCCTCCAAGTAGTTCACTTTCAGCTTGCAGGGTTGCTGCTAACTGCTGTACTGACTGAAGAACGTGCTCTTTGATTGCTCTTTGTAAGTAACATCTAACAGATACTCTTAGTCACTCCTGGCTTTTGGATGTATGTACTGCTCTGGCTGAGGTCATGAGGAATCTCAGAGATACCTAAATGAAGGGTTTGAGTCCAAATATGCAGCCACCGTATCGGAAAGGGTTTTTTGCTTCATTGACAGAAACAGGTTGTTGAATGTCCTGATTACTGGGAAAATTTCTCCTGCACAAAGCGGACATATGTTGCCAGTGAGCAAGCTCACCATTTCAGTGCTGTATCGGGGCAATGGAAACAAGCTCAGTTTATACCAGTAGTGTGAGCAGTAACAGGAGATTGTTTATTAAATCACATTTCACTAAACCCAGCAGACGCTAGTTATAATTGCTCGCTAGTGATCTCCTATCTTTACAGCTCTCCCTGAATGTACTATGTACCGATACTTTGGTAAGAGTTTCAATATATATGACTTTCAATCTTACCCCATCCGGTTATTGACATGGTTACCAGGAAGTGTCCAGGCAGGGGCTTCATGGCTCTAACCAGCAGTAAGTACAACTGGGCAGAATTGAGTGCTGCCCACATAAATGTCGCCAACAAAAAATAGTGCAGCAGGACGGCCACGGCTGTACACCAGGAGTCTGCGGGGGGATCTACCATGTCAGATGTGAGTAAGCTGTTACTAGCGGTATCATATTGCTGCTGGTAGATGGTGGTATTGCTGCTGTGATTCCTGGCATTTTGGTTTTCAATTCCAGAGATAAAGATGATGTTAAAAATGAGCATGGAGATACAGAGACTCACTAACATCCATGTTACAGACGACCTTCGAGTTTTCCTATTAGTAAGAATACATTTAGGAGGAAAAAGTAGAGCAAAATAAGAAAAATTGTAAAATATTTCTTCATTTCCATTGATATTAAAGGCAAGCTGAAGTGTGCAGTCTTTAATACATAGAAAAAAACAAAGCAATAATGTGTTTGCAGAATTCTACACTGTCATTACCCTCAGACAACTTAGTAAATCTCTCAGTTTTGTCTGATTTCAGCTAGAACAGAGAATACCCAACACCTGTTAGGACTGAGCCTTTTTCAACAGCAGTTTGGATATATTTTAGTTTTTCCACTCTGCTCTTTTTAGAACTTTTTCTTCAATATTAAGAGGAGAAATAGCACAAGACAAGTATTACTAAACACTTTTCAAGGTACGAGAGAATAATAAACATCCACTTCCAAATGCTGTTTCATAACTGCATTTAAAAGGCAGAGTCTGGAAGTTCCTACAATCATAAATACATTGACCTTGGTGGAATTGCTCCAAATCTACATTAGTGCAAGCAGGATGAGAAACATGCATTCACCTACGATAACTACAACTCTGCTGGAATGACTTTGCTCCTTGTTCAAGGGGGAATCACATGACACCATTAATCATGGGAATATCCATCAAGGAAGTTGACTGCAATTGTATTTGAATTAAGTCACTCACAATGAAATTGTAGCAGTGTACATAACCTGCATTGTTGTATAATCATGGGGCTTTGAAGTCATCTGTTCTTTACAGACATTTTGTAAACAGAAGGCAATATACTATACAAACTGTCAAATAGGCATCAGAGAACAGAGTGACATTTCAATAGGCTAGCAAGATGAGAAGCTGAGGAACAACATATATGCTTCTACATGAATGCTAGAAGTCTAAGCAATAAAGACAGGAGGCTGAATGACTAGCCTTAGATTAAGACACCAACATAACTGGTAACTAGCTAGAAGTCAGATAACTGGCTAGACATAATACCAGGGTATAGGCCATACTGGAGGTCATACTGGTGGTGAGAGTAATGAACTGAGGGCCTCACTATGTAGCACAGGCTAGCGTAACTGTAAGACAGCACTGGCTCTGTGTTGTCAACTGCCTGGCCAACGGAGACATCAGCAAGGCAGTGGGCGATGTGAAATGCAACAGAAATGGCAGACTGCTCTCACCCCACATAGATAGGACACATGTCACTCTGGAACATTACCTAGAGATTATATATGGTGACACAAGCCAATGGTAAAAGGTTCAACCTTTGACTTGACCCTGTGTAGCACACACTGCCTGCTTTGTTATTTTACAGCTGGTGAGCTGCCCTGCCAAAGCGATGGAAAGATTTTTCTTTCCAGCAACCATTCCCAGGCTTTCCTATGAAAGGCTTGGCCTCTTACCATACTGGGCTCTTCCATACTCTATTATTTTTTTTCAAAGTTAACAGTTTTGAAGGTAGTTTTATTGAATAATAATCATATACATATATATCTATACCTTCTCACATTTAAAGATTAACATTAGCAGAAAGGTTAAATTTTCATTTAATTGAGTGGCACAGGCTGAGACATCTCATGTCTTCACTTTTAACCAGTAAGCTGCAGTTACTTCCCAAGCTATGCTACACAACTAGCTCTTTTTTTTTTTTAATACTATTTGCTGATCAATAATGTTGCAATATGTTCTAAAATGGCTACTCTCTATCTTTTCCTCAAACTTTATACAGAGCAAAATATTGTAACAGCATAAAATACTTGCAGCTTTACATCAATAAGGTCCCTTTCAACTCTTAAAAATTCTATGATTCTTTCTTCACTCTTACCTAGTGAATATTTGAAACAAAATGGTAATGACCAGTCCAGCCATGGACAATCCAACACCAATGTAAGAAATATACTCCAAGGGCTTTGCATATTTATATTTGATCTGAAAGGACTAGAAAACAAGTGGTATCAGTTATAAGATGAGAAGAGAGGAATTTCTTTCTAAAATTTGTGTTTCTAGATGCACACAGACACAAAAACATTTTCGTTACATTATGACTGTTCCTAGCCACTGCCAAAATTTTCAGATCACACAAAATTATTCGGGGGCTTAAAGCCAGAGAAGCTTGCGAAGAACTCCAAAAAGAGACTTAACAATGTCAATCGAATATTTAGCAAAATAGCAGATTAAATTATTCATAGAAAAATGCAAGGTGACAGAGACTGGAAAAAGTAGCTTTAACTTTTCCTGCTGATGTGCATTCTGAATTTTGGCTTCTGAGGATGTCTAAGGTAAGATGTTATGAAGAATTACAAATCAAAAGCAGTCTTTGTATAGTGGCAATAAAACAGCAAGTAAATGTCTTCTGTGAAACAGAAAATACTGTTGTCTTTACATAAACAGACATGAATCTTCTCTAGAATATAGTAATTTTGTTGAATAAGGACATGCATAAGATAAAGGGAAGTACAGAAACAAGTAAATATTACAAATATGGAAATGCTGTTCTGTGAAGACAGCATAAAAAGAAACTCTGAAATCCTGACACTGCTGAAGTCAGTGGCCACAGATACGTGATTTTACCCTGGGAGTGTTTTGTTTAGAGAAGCTAAAATAAATACTGAAAGAATAACAAACGTCAGAGACAGAGAGTAATTTGTAAATAGTCATCTTAGTACAAGAGAGCAATATATAAAACGTAGTGGTAGCGGGCGTAATACTTACAGAGCAATTCCTTTTTATAAACTTGTAAGTAAAGGAAGTAGTTAATGCTAAATAGTTTATTTACCCAGCACAAGGCAATGCCACAGCTAGGCCATATCCCAAGCTACTCTACTGTTCTTCTCAGGGTACTTGAGACATAAGAATCATTTAACAACCATCTGCAGCAACAGAGGTGCAGAGCTGGAGGCTACCAGAGCTGAGCCAGGGGAATGAATCGTGCTAGCCCTTCCCTGCAGCTGGGGTGCACAGGCAGGCTGGGCACAGCTACAGTTTGTGTCAGAGAAAGGCAGGACTGGCCAATATGTTTGGCTTTCCAGCAGTCTGGAGGCCACTTGCCTGTCCCCAATTTGCCAGCTCTACCACAGGTCAGAAGAAAAGGTACGTGAGGATACTTTAAACTCCTGTGCCTTCCAGCTCAGCCCTTACATAGCCCTTCCTATGCCCTTACATTGGCTTGCTGGTCTTACAGTTGAAAACAACCAAACAAAAGAAAAAAATCCCAAACTCTTCCAATTCAAGAAAGGACAACGCCTTACCATCAGGACAGCAAAATTAGTAGTGTGATTACACCTGCATTTCAAGAACTGGTCTCTTCCTTTTGCACAGCCGGCGGTGCTCCAGTCATTGACAGTGTAGTCCCAAAAGACACAGGCGTGATCACGCAGCTGCAGTTCGGATGTGTTGTACTATGGATTGGGAGAGAAAAAGTGGCTACAGCAACAGATATGCACCAGCAAACAGCCTGTACTGACAATTAACCTCTGAAAGGGGAGCTGACAGCTACTAGGGGATTTATGAGGTTTCCAGTAAACCTTATGAATTATATCAGTAACGGCATCATTTGGCATTTTGAACTTTGTGTGTCTTTCTCAGTCAGGATTGCCAATGGAATTACCCATTTCTGTGAATTATTCAAGTAATTATGGTTCAGAAGCACATTCAATAGGCAGTAAGCAACTGCCAAATGAATTCTGCATAAGTCAAACAGCTTTAAGATATTAGTACTATTACATTACTGCCCTCTGGAGCTGAATCCACAGTGTAACGGAAGCAAACAATGATAAATGGCATGAATGTCATCCCTTCCTGTGACACAGCAGTCAAAGTGCAGGCAGGCTTTTTCAGACAGGGCACTTCATCGGGGTACTGCAATTAGAACTGCTTTTTAATAAGCAATGAGCAGCTTGAAGTGCAAATAAGTAGTGAAAGCAACTATTCATTGCCCTAGGTAGTGCAATTAAAAAAGCAGAATAAAAGTAGAAGTGAAAAAACCAACCAATTATACATTTGTTTCAGTAATTTCCTTAGAAATGACACGTTTCCCACATCACTTAACTGTATGGGTCCATGATGATGATTATAGATCTGTTGTACGCATATATTTGAACTTAAAACCTTTATGAAACATTGTAAGAAGCCACCAACTATGTTTTCTGGAGGAGCCATGCTAAAAGTGAGTACATATTATCTACAGATTCGGTTATTTGGGAAAATAGGCACTCATAGAGCATTTCCTGCAAGAAAGCAGTAACATGGGAAATCAGTTCCTGGGAGTGGAAGTCAAAACAAAGCACACAATAATTTTAACTGGAAGTGGGAGTTAAAATTTAGAATGAAAAATGGAACACTCCCCACATTGGTAGGTGTTTTGGGCTATGCCAGTCATGCTGACTGTTTTGTAATTTCAAAAATTTTGATAGCCTGATGGAAAGAAAAATTGTCCTCCAAGAGACCTGGCTTTTTTGATTCTTCGTTTAGGACTAATCTAAACTAGGACAAATGCACTCTGGTATACCTATAACTTTTTAGGGAACACAATTTTACTTGCCAGCATTGTGATTTAGCAGTACTGAGTTAGTGATATCAGGTGTTAAATACAAGAGTTGAAGAATGTTTCCTATGCCACGCTATCTAAATACCCTTCGGTTATGTTGCCTATACCTTCCACAAACAGTCTCAACTGTTTATTGCCAGAAATCAAGGCAGTGTGCTGAAACGCCCTCTCTGCTTGAGTCTCTTTCCTAAGCCCTGCAGGCAGGTAACAGGGCAAGGGCAGCCTCTGATTCAAGCTGAACATGGCATTTCTTGCAAAGGCTTACCTTGGGACTGAAGGCTATTTCAACACCGCTGAGTTTTCTATTATTAATGTTGCCAGAGATGATTTTTTTAGAGAAACGATTGTGACTATGATAAATTCTTGACTGGAAGAGTTTGTCATTTTGATACAGTACAAAGCCAACTCTTCCATTGTCTGATGAACCTTCATGAGGCAAACAGAAAAGCAGGCATGGATATCAAGTATCAGAGAAGCTGGAGCTTTAGAAGAAGCCTATGCTATGCTGTTTCACACATCCAGTATTTACAGCAGATTTTTGTTTACATATTTATTTAGAATCCATTCAAGAAGTAGAGAAGAGCTTCTCTTTCCATGAATCTCAGGAGAGTCATCTTCAATTTTTGCTGAGTGGGAGTGTGAAAATAATTATTACCTTTCTATTAATGTCATTTCTAGGGAAAAAGACAAAAAAAATACTGGTAATGAGAAAAACAATATCCTAAATCCCAATATATACACCCATACTCTAAACAGCCAGGCTTTTAATAGCACTAAATAAGAAATAGTAACATCAGGAACATTTACAGTTAGTAGGAAGTCAGATGATAAAAAGGTTGGCTGGACTTTTGCCTTCAGATTCAACTTTTGAATTCTCTTTCTTTTACACTTTTTTACAAATCAAAGACATTTTATCTAAATTACTTAAATCACTAGTCATAATTGTTGCTTGAGTGAGGAAGTGGTTTATATAATGTATTTTGCTCTTGATTTTACACTTTTTATTTAAGATAAAGAGACTAATTTGATTTCTTGCTGATTTGATTATTAAGAGAGACTAATGTAATTGTATCCACAAAATGTAATAATTGTGTATAATATTAAATATAATATTAAATCTATTTTTGCACAATGTTGATGAAATCTATTTTTTTAAGACAAGCTGTGCATTTGATCTAGTTCTCTTCAGGGAAGTGTTATGATACACAAGCATTATGATAAAGGACTTAATTACACATGATCATACTGCTTTTCAACGGGACTGTTTTCTGAAGCAGTGAATAGAAAGAACAGTGACCAATTAATGAACTATTCAGTGGGGCTTTTAACTGTCATTGCTGGGTGTGTGGGGCTATCTGATTTATCTCTTTGAGTCTTTTCCAACTTTGATGAGAGGACTAAATTATTCATTTCCCTGTAGGCTTGTATATGAATGACATTCAGCACTATGATGTCTAAGGACCATCCTTATACTCTCCTGCTGTGATGTCTTAGTGTTACTGTCACTATACAGAGAGACTGGACACAAGTCTGCTGGTTTCAGGTGCCCAGTCTGAAACTCTTGTCATCTTCAGCATGTCATAGAAATGCATATGTACAAAGCTCTACTCCCTCAAACCCACCAGCTTCTGCAGCAAATGAAGCAGAGGAACAATAAGTTGGTTGTGTTGTGTTGTGTTGTGTTGTGTTGTGTTGTGTTGTGTTGTGTTGTGTTGTGTTGTGTTGTGTTGTGTTGTGTTGTGTTATGTTATGTTATGTTATGTTATGTTATGTTATGTTATGTTATGTTATGTTATGTTATGTTATGTTATGTTTTTCTCAGGGATGACACCAATTTATTCTCCAAGCACTGCAGAGTGTAAGTAATGAACACCTGGAAAAATCTTGTGTGACCATGCCATTGAAGACTACCCCAATATATAGGTGTGAGGATGTGTATGTCCTGGCTAGTACTAGTAGTAGTAATTTTATTTGACACGTTTGATGTCTTTGGATTTCAGGCAAGGTACATATGTACTGGCTTTTGATCTCGATATCTGTAGAGTTGTAGTCATGGATTCAATACATTATCAATTTTAGAAAACAAAACAAATGAAAAAGTCCCAAACACCAAAAGCATTCTGGCCATTACATGTATATGTGCATTAATCTATAAATAAGATTGTCCAACTCATTTGACGTGCAATTCTTGTACCAACTTATGGAATCAGCATGCAAAATACCCAATATATAATTGTTTATATTGGCTAGGGGTCGTTCGGTGGTTTTGTTTGTTTGTTTTTTCTAAAGGAGATTTTTAGTGAATATTTATTCAGAATTTTCCAAGGTGCAGTTTTCAGCAGGAAAAAGAACTTACTGGTACTCATAATGTTGAACAGTAGCTGAACTTCAGTACTGAAGTCACCAATAAGCTCAGAAACATTTTCCTTTATTTCTAGTTTTGTGGATTGATAATATCCCAGTGCTGTATCTGCAAAAAATTATCAGTGGGTGCATTAGGATTTCTGGTACATAACACTTTGTCCAGGTAAATCCAACAATACACACAGACTTACCTCTCTGTGCTGAAAACAGAATTGTAGAGGTGTTTACTTTCAGTGGAGCAGACTGTATTGCAACATTGGGCTGTGAGATATTGGAAGTGAAAGAAAATTCCTCCATTGTTTTTGTGAGGCTGCATTGAAATAATGAGCGGGAGGAAGTTACCATTATTTGTTAATATATGGCTATAGGTTCAGTTTCTGAGCTTCCTCTCTGATTCAGTTCTCTGGTGGGAACTGCTTTTAATTCTCTATCCTCCTCCATTCTCCAAAGCAGAAAAATCCAGCAAAAATTCTTTATGTTGGTATAAATCTACTGAAACAAAGAAATTGTATTGGAGTTGAGCACTAAAAAAGTTTTGACTTGTACATGAACACTTTCATCCTGAAACAAGGGAAAAAATGCAGTTTACTACATAAAAAAAAAAAAAAAAGCAAAATCTAAATTTACCTTGTTGTAACATTGAAAAGATTGTTGTGGTTGAATTCTGTTTCATTGGCATCCAAGAGTTGACTCACTGTAGCCATTACTGCCACAGACACCTGAAACAAACAGAAAAAAAAGGCAAAGTCAAATGCAATTAAAACAAATCACCCCATGTGCTACATAAGGGATAGGTAAAATAATAACAATTAATAAGTATTGCTTGAAACTACATGCAACAGAGCAAGCAAAGCACAGGATGTTATTTGTGAGAACAAAAGATTTGTGACAATGGGTTCATAAATACCACATTTTATTGACTTAGATGGTAAGGTATAAATTATTAACTTAAACACCAAAGGATGCTCGTATAAGATTTTCAGAAATATGCAAGTCTAAACAGCTGATAAGAAACAAATTTACATTCAGCTCCGAGAACTGACCCAGCAGTGATCCCACAAGTACAAACTCAAGGGCACTTAAATAACTCTGCCAAATGGCAAAATTAATGCATTTGGTTGTGGTGCTGTCAGAGGAAGGAGCATGTTCCTTCTGCTGGTAGAGGGGGGACAGAATTGATATCCCAGATATTAAGACATAAAAGTCTTGTTCTCATCTTAATAAGCCTCACCTGGGAGTCTTCTGAAATATTTGGCTTTTTCAGAATCTGCACTGCGATGGTTGCAGCAGCAGAGATATTCTCTGTGGTCAGTTGGTCTGGCATGGAGGTGAGGATTTGGGTGTTATTTGCAATTGCTGAAACATTGCTAGAGTCTGCAGTTTCAATCTGTTAAGAAAATGCCATTCAAAAGAAAGGAAATGAGAAAAGGAAAAAGAGTCACAACTTCTATACCATTCTCACAGAAAATCAAAATATGCAAGCAATTGGTGCTTTAAATAATTTCTGTTCATGTCAAGTATATGGTGCTTGCAAATTGTCCCTAGATATACTAGAATGCTCACTACTCCTGGAGTAGCTTCTGTTGGAAGGGAGCCCTGGAGGGCTGACTGAAACCAGGCTGCCCAAAACTGGGCTGCCCAGGGGCACTGGTTGCATATCCACAACCTTCCTCAGAAACCTGCTTGTGGTTGATCAGCGTTAAGATGAAATTTTTTTTTCTCATCTAATTGGAATTCCCCATGTTGCCACCTGTCTCCATTTCCACTCATCCTAAAACTCCACACCTTGAACAAGAGCCTGACCCCAAGGTTCTCCACACCTGGCTGTGAGGTATCTGTAAACAACAGCAAGATCTCCTCTTTATCTTGAGGTCACTGAGCCTATAAACTTCTATACATCTTACACTATTCTTTAAGTAATCAGAATTTTGAAATGCCATCAGAGGAACTTGAGAAATGTCATCTGAAATAACCATGCTTCTCAACACAGCACTCATAACCTGCACCGAGAACATTATCCTGACTTCAGTAACATTGTATATTATGTCAACTTGGAATAAATGTAGGAAAAAAAAAAAAAACCCAAGAAAATATTCTGGTGCTGGAGATACTAATAATAATTGCTAGGAGAACTTGTTGGGTCCAGTTTGAGTCAGTTAGCACTTAATAGGTAGAGTGCAAACAGCTGTAGTATCTTAAGAGTATAAATAGAAAAAAAGATGAGATATTAGCCGTATATGAAAGTATAGGTATGTAACAATAAGACTTAAAAAGAAGGAAAATCTGCTGTCACAAGGAGAATTTCTTCTGTAGGCTATGGAAAGCAACTAAACAGTGTATGAAGTCATCCATCCCTTTTCTAATGCAGTCAATTAATAGTTTAACTGAATAGATTCAATAACTACATTGTTCTCAAATTGTTTATGTTGGGAAGCTGTCTAAATCAAGATTAATTCGATCATGCAACTCTGAAGTGCTTATATATCTTGGAATGGTAGGAAAGGTAGGTGACTTGTTTAGGGAGGAAGGAAATTTGCATTTGTAATTACTGGAGATTATATTAGTTGACTTGAAAACATCTCCATATGGACCTTGAACAAACAGTCAATCATGAAGGCCTGTTTCCATTATACTTAATTCTGACTTTTAGCATGACCTTGTACTCAAAGTATTTTCATTTACAAGGAATAAAATCCTTTCAAACCTGGGCTCTGGATCACCAGCATGACCACCTCCTCCCGTTTTCCCGCATTCCCCTTTGCACCCCGAGCTGCCCTGGCCTCACTAGATGGCAGCACGACATCACAACGTGTAACACAACCCCGGAGTGCCAATGGCAGTAGAATAACCTTAGGTGGCAACCTTATGTTCTATCTTATTAGCATTAAGAATAGCTATTACTAGTATCATGTATTACTTCCGAGAAGATTTAACAAATGAATCATTTAGTGACAGCCATGGCCTGGGAAAATACGGCCTTAATTTCAAGAGTTTCCCATCAAAGTATCCAGGCAAGCACCGAATTTTTTTGAAGGTATGATAGTCAAGCAAAAATACATGATGAAAGGGACTTTCATATTTTTTTCCTTTTCTTATTTTTTTCCGTTGGGCCTAGTGATAAGGAAACAAAATGCAGAAGCAGAAAAAGAAAAGCAGTCACTCTCTGTAATGTGCTTAATTCTGTTCAGCTCCATGTTTTGTAGATATGGCAGAGCTAAAAGCCTTAAAGCAAGGCTTAGGGGTTTAAGGACTTTATCAGGAAGAGACTGTCATTCATACAAGAGAATCTGAATTTGAATTCTTGAGGGACAGAAGTATTTTGTCCATGTTCAGCTGATCACAGGACTGAATGGAACAGCTTCACTTTTAATCCTTCCTAATGTGTCAGTGTCAGCCTCACCTCATTCCCTCATGCCAGCATTCTCCAGATCCCTTCCACTTTCTAACTGATTAGGTATCCTGGGTCAGCATCACTTCCATTCAGAGATGCTTGCTGTGAACAGAGAATCTGACTGAGGAAACTGCAGGCTAGTTAAGAAATATGAAATGGGATGCTGTGATCAGGATAAACCAAGCAAAATAAAATAAAATAATAACCATTGGGAATTCAAGCCATTTGCAAACCAGGCATGTGCAAGGAATGCCACTGAAAAAGGCTTTGGTTGTTCTTTTTGCTTTCTGTAATGTTTTAAGACACATAACATATATGCTTCCTGCCTTGATTTCCTATCACTTTTTTTTTCCCTTGGGATGATGCAGAATCTCAGACACTGTTTAAATACTAATTTAAGATTACCTGTGATGCTAAGGAATCCAGATTTTCATTACAATTCAGAACTTTGGGGGGCTCTAAAGTAGTAATTCTCCCTTCTCTGAAGCACATACGGATTGCTATTGAAGTGTTACCTGTAATTATATAAAAGCATAAAGATAAACATTTAGTACAGAAGCACTCGCTCACGTGTACATGACCACATTGGTAGTTAAAATTGTACTGTGGATGTGACACCCTATCCAGTGTTATTGTCTGTTTGCATGTAAAATGTTTGTCTTTCAATGTTACAAGTGGCGATCAATTATTTAAATAGTTATTGTTCTTTTTATAACATGTGCTTTATACACACAACCTTGTCAGAGAGGCTGACATTACTCATGCCAAATTTAGATAAGTTTAGTTACTCTAGAGCTGCAGAAACATGTCTCTTAAATGGGAGGCACAGGCAGCAGGACAAAGCTATCCGACTCTTTATCACGTCCTGAAAAACACAGTTTATGTGTCATTGAAATAAATGCAAAGGGTACATGGAGCAGCCATGCAACACATACTCCTCTACAAGGTCTCTGAAAGCTGAGAGAGTTCATTGAACCACAGCTGATGAAAAGCATCCTGAATCCTAATGCTAAGTATCAGGATATAAATAGATTCTTTTTGTACCAAAGGGCTGCTGAGGAGCAGACATTAACTGACTCTCAGCAGCCCAGTTCCAGACAGGCATGGATATGACTTGGTGCGTGTACTTTAAATTCTTTGCATTTGGGGTAGAAAGCTCTGTGAAAAGGTGTATGCTCCTGCTGCCTGTGCTATGCAAACTGGGTTCAAACACCAGCCTCTCGTTGGGTCTAATAATCTGACATCTTTCACAAACCTTACATTTATTTTTGGGAAGCAGAAGTGAAAGAAAAGAAACACATACCGTTCACAGTGTCAGGTTCACATTTTTCTTTGGAGTTGCCGTATTTACCCACCATAATCCGTTCAAAAGTAAGGTTTTTTATAATGCTTTCAGAAATGTTCACTGTGTAAGTACTGGCTTCACAGAAATTAACTGCACAGAAGGAAAAAGAAAAACATAGATCTAGATCACATATTTTTAGTTCAAGGACCAATTTTCAAAAATAAAATAGTATTGAGACAACAGAAGCTCATTGAATCATGTGCCCTAAAGGAAATTAAAGCAGTTGCGTAAATATTGTCTGAAGCCAAGCTGCTGAGCTGCTACAAGTGATATTTATGAAGTCACTGAAACCCTAAAAGCCCATCCTTCTTGCCGTCTCACCTATTTTCACTGCCTTGGTCCTAGAAAATTTGTAAAAGATTATAAAGCTTCAGTTCCAGAGTCTCGTTAGCCAGGCAGAAACCAGATTTGGTTACCTAATCATAGAATCATTTTGGTTGGAAGAGAACCTTGGGATCATCAAGTCCGACCATCAGACCTACTCTACAAGTTCTCCCCTACACCATATCCCTCAACACCACATCTAATCTACTTAAACACAGTCAGGGATGGTGACTCCACCGCTTTCCTGGGCAGCCAATTACAGTAACTGACCACTCTTTCTGTGAAAAATTCTTTCCTAATGTCCAGTCTAAACCTACCCTGCTGCAGCTTGAACATGCCACAGCAGAGGGCAAAAACACACATATTTGCTCCAAATACCCAAATAGCATTTGGACAATTAATAGGGGACAGTTCTTTGGTGACTCTGAACCACAATGGGTTAGATGCAACTTCTTCAGGAAGTCACTGGCCTGCTGCCTGCTGCAACAGCATGGGGTGGCCACCCAAACCCCATGCCTTTTCTAACCACCTGGTATACCTAAAGGCAGAACGATGGGCTCAGTGGACCCATGGCCTGAGTAGAGCAGCTTATTGCTAATTGCTGGTTTTGCTAATTTTTGCTAATTCAGACCACGTTTCAGACCAATTTTTGCTAATTCAGACCATGTCCCATTAGCAGGACTGAGTCAAAGAAGCATACTTATGGTCAGAGTCCTGGGGGAAGGCTCAGGAGAGTTGGAGGTTGGAGTGTTCTCCGTGTTCTGGCACAGGCTTCTTTGCTAAGTCACGTAACCTTCTGTGGGTCTTGCTTTCTATAAAGTCTGTTTCCCATGACTCTTGCCTTCTATAGAAATGATTATGTACAACTAAGGATACATGACTCTCCAAAGATTAGGTCTGCCTTAGAGCACCATACCTGAACCTTGTTTGCTAGGAGGTGATTATCTGGGAGAGGTTTCTCAAAAATGTGAGATGGCAGAAGCCTCTGGAAGGCATCTAGGCCAAACAGAGTCTTCACATCCTCACTGGGAAATGTATTCCAGTGGAATGATACCTTTCTAACCAAAACATGTCTCTTCATGCTCAATCTCAGCCTCTCAAATTGCAATTTATAACTGCTGCCCCTTGCTTTACCTTCTGGTACTACCAAGAATAGTTTGGGATCAATGGTCTTTGCAATTCCCACAGTTTGCTGGCAGCTGCTGTTAAGCTCTGCCCTCAGGCTCCTCTGCAGCACATTGAACAAGCCAAGTTCCCTCAAATGCTCCCTGTAGGCCACCTGCCCTAGGCCCTTCACCATCCTCACTGCATCCTGCTGGAGCCTCTCCAGTTTCTCAGTGTCTTTTTAGCCAGGGGTCTAGGGGGCAAAACTAAGCACCTATTTTGCAGTGGTGCGTCACCAACATCACAAAGGGGAGGGTAATAGTGTCCATCAACCTGTCTCCCTACACATAGCACAGCTGCTCTGCCTTGTTTGCAATGAACACACACTGTTGGCTCATATTGAACTTGGACTCCGCTGTCACTTCCGTGTACTTTCCAGCAAGGATACTCCTCAGCCAGCAAGTTCCTGTTCTGTACCAATGTCCCTGGCATGGAGATCAGCACTTGTCCTCATTGGACACTGGGAGGTTTCTGTTGGCATGGTCCTCGGGTTTCTCAAGGTTCTTCTGCATTGAAGCTCTGCCATTAACTGTGTCAGCAATACCTCTAACCAGCCCCAAGTTTAGCACTGTCTGCAGTTTTGCTGAGCGGTCACGCTGGGTCTTTGATGAAGACAATAAATGATACTGGCCCTAGTATTGACCAGCAGGTTACTCCACTTTTACAATATTCCAATCAAGCCACTTTGAACTACCATTTGAACTTGGCTGTTGAGGTCTTGGACAACCCAGCTAACGGTTCGCTTACCCAACCTATACATCTTCACCAACCATACAAGAATGCTAAGGTAGATGATGTCAAAGGTATATTACATCTGTTGCTCTTCTCTTGTCTACATAGACACTTATTTCAAGTGTCTATGTCTATTTCATTCTCGGACAGAAGGCAGTCAGGTTGGTTAGATGTGATTTGTCCTTTGTAAATCCATGCTGACTGTTCCTGATTATTGTCTTTNCTTGGACAACCCAGCTAACGGTTCGCTTACCCAACCTATACATCTTCACCAACCATACAAGAATGCTAAGGTAGATGATGTCAAAGGTATATTACATCTGTTGCTCTTCTCTTGTCTACATAGACACATTTCATACGGAAGGCAGTCAGGTTGGTTAGATGTGATTTGTCCTTTGTAAATCCATGCTGACTGTTCCTGATTATTGTCTTGTCGTGATCACCTTGGCCTCCCTTGATCACCATGAGTGACAGATAGCAGCCCCACAGTGACAACGGCCAGATCTTTCAGCAGACTTGAATTAATCCTGTCTAGACCCATGGAATTGAATACTTCTGTGGTCATCCTGCCTTCCTTCTGACAGATGAAAGCCAGTAATAAGTTGCTACATTCGTGCACGAATAAGTACACATTCATACTTGAGTACCTATTGAAGCTTTGGTTTTTATCTTTCTAGTTACTCAAGCCTTGATCTGAAAGTGGTTTGGGCTGGTTTATATACATATCTATACTACTTTTGGACTTAAAAAAGAGAGTCCATCTGAAATAAAATTTAGTGCTTTTTTTCCCCACCGATGCAAATCTCAAATTATTGCAAATATTCTGACTTCAGTAGAATTGTTCCAGAATTTTAAAAAAGTAGGGAGAAAACCAGGCCCTTTGTCATGATCTGTGAAGGAAAGTAACCATGACATAATGTACAAAAGGAATGAAATACAAGTCACATGGAAATTTTCCTTCACCAATAGAACAAAAGTAATTGGTTTACAAAAGTTGTCTGCCCTGTACACCCTGCTCTCTCCTGTTGGCAATGAACCAGATCACCTCCTCTATATCACCAAAACCCGACTGCACTTCCTTCCAGCTTCCCAAACACCTTTAGCACTATGTTCCCACACTCGTTATGCCCCATCATGCCTCTGTGCTCTGCACTTCGGTGTTTTACATCCATCTTTAGATTCCAAATACATAAAATATACATCGTTATTTTGTTAGCTGGTGGGGAGGAGACAAATGTTACGGCTAGTTTAGAGCTATGCATCTTAGTGGCTAGACTGGATTGACTGGCTGTGTGGCCCCCACCTCCTCACTGCCAGCATAAGTCTCCTTGCCTTTTTCTCAGTGAGATATTTACAGGGTTGATCCTCTGTTCCCAACTAGTCATGTGCAAACCTCATAGAATCTTGAGACCCTAAAGACCTGTAACAATCTAGAGAATTTAGTTGAAATTGGTCAGCAAGTTTAAGTTTGCAAGAAGGTGGAACCAACAGATGGGCAGTATAAACGTTCCTCAGGAAAACTGAGTTAATTCAGATTTTGTAAACACAATAATGTTTGTTATTATTTCAAGTTAATGAGGCCTTTCCAAACATTCTTACCTCATGTATTTTAATAACTACAGTTATTAAAACACATTCTTTAAGGCGATTCACAGCAAATCAAATACAGAATACTAGAGGAGTGAACATAGGGAATTACGGAGTCAACATAATGTTTTGTTTCCAGTGCTGAAATCCCTCCCATTATTATTTTATTTAAGCCAACCTCCCTGAAGCATTTTGCCCAAATATTCCAATCTGTCATGAACCTATGCAATCTGTCATTATCCGTTGGATGTGCTACCTATCCTGACAGAAGGGAAACAACGTGGGAGATCTGAAGTTTTCTTCAAGTCTTCACCAACAATATTTTCCTGTGTAAGCTGCAGGTCTTTCAACATCCTTCTGACCAAACCTGTGAGTCCACTTGACAAAAGGTGCAGATGACATATGACAGCATATCCATGTGTCACACTGGCCGTGGTGTGGGTGGTTGGCTTGGAAAGCATGAGCTGGAGCTCTTACCAGCTCTGGAGATATTGCCATTCAGTGATCTGGCACCATCCCAGCATTGGCTGGGAGAACCTGCTCCAGTTACAGCAATGCAAAGATGCCATGCCGTGGCAGAGGGGACTGAAGTGGGATTCCAGCAAGCCAGAGCTATGCCAGGCATCCAAAACCAGTGCCAGGGACAACAGGAGTTGAGGACAGGCATTGTCCTGCAGGATGCTGAGCTGAATGGTGTCCCTCAAACACTGGTAAATCTAGACATGGCGATACTGACCACTGAGGTCTGAATCAGATTTTCAGTGTGATCTTCAAAGAGAGGAATTCAAACAAAGGCCAAATTGGCTAGAAAGAGGCCACAGACAGTTGAAACCTGTAATGCCTTCCCCAGATAAATTACTCATTTGAGAAAGCAACAAAAGTGGGTGAAGGATTTGGCCTCACCTAGCAAAAAGAGCCACATTACTGCTTGCAGATCTTAGCCTGCTGAGCAGGACTTGGCAAGGTGAGAGGGGGAGATCTGGGGCCTCTCAGAGCGGAAGGATTCCCAGAAATGATGTCAACTGCCCGTGTTGTCTGGCATGTACTGACCTATCTCACAAAGAGATCCTACCCACTCCTCTGGGCACACGCAGTCTCCATCCTGGCAGTCTCCACCGTTGAGGCAGAAGCATGGAGGTGCCCCAGGTTCTGTAGGTTCTGTGTGAATGAAGAATCAAGAGAGATATACATATTCATAAATACATACATAAAAACACGTATCTATCTAATTTGACGAAGGAAAGACAGAAACAAACACGAATTATTTGAAGATTCAGCTAAAAAAATATATGACCAGCAGGTTCTCCCAGGAACGGTCACTGGTCCCTCCTTACCCCTAAAACCAATGGCACCAATGTGAGATCAAAGCTTTCAAAAATTAATTTGGGTTCCCTCAATGGTGTAGGTGGAAACAGTTCTGTGCAGCAGCTAGACGAGCAGGAGTGATGCTGTGAGCTTCCAGGCTGCCAAAAGCTCAAGCTGTTAAACATGGTAGATGCCTGAGTTACTTCTGCAGGATTTCACAGGAGCAAGAAGGCAAAGCAATGCCACAGATTCCCAGTGCTGAGGGACCCGGAATGGTAACAAGGATGTAGATAGTCAGACATCTAAGAATATTTCAGAGATACTCTGATTCAAGCCATGCATTATAGGATAAAACAGACAAAAAACATTGCTTCAATCTCAGCCATAGTGTCTATCCACAGTCCAGGACTAGTGTTGATTTATTTATTTATTTATTTATTTAGCAGAAATAGTGGGTTATGCTTGAAGTAGTTGTTGCACAGGTTGCTGCAGCTTCAGGAAACAAATAAACGTAGTATAAGCAATAGCAGAGAAATTGCAGATCTTAGAAATTTCTGAACATACCATAGTATTTGCTGTGTTTGGTAAGCTCTGAAAATTTTCAGGTTTCTTGAAAAGTGATTGGCAAATCTTGAATGGCTAAGGGGTATTCTGCAGCATAGATTGCAACAGGGAAGGGACTGATGAACCCCAGGCTCTGAGAGATAGGTCCAAGACCTAGGGGATCTCCAGGGACCAAGTCTTTATCGCAGTTCATCTCACCCAGTCCCTAAGTGAAGGATGGAGTTGGAAACCCTTCCCATAAGGTACATGGTGGAAATTGTGCACTTGTGCACTGGGTGCAGTCCATGCCTTGACATTTTGCAGAAAACTGGAGATGAGGACTGCCATTTGATCTGAAGCTGTAATGCCTGTGTTTTGACATGCTGACAAATAGAGCCAAGCCAGGAAATTCAAAAGTAAACAGTGCTTTCAGGAACACACGTGCTATTGTATATTTCTAACGTTCTCACTGAACTAAAAAGATTGCCTAACTTCTTCCTCTTTAATAGGATTCATATAACTGGAAGATTGTTGCAAAGTATAGGGGATGCGCCACGTGGCGGGGGTAGTTCTGTTCTTGGCACACACTGCTTGGCTCTTGCTCGTGTTGTTGCTATTTAGCATTTGTGTTTCAGGCTGCCTCAGCTACATTGCAGCCAGCTGCCTATGATGATAGTGGAATAACATCTATGTGTCGCTAGGTAATGACTCCGCTAGCCATCAGCTTTTGAAAACATGGTGTCTCTCTTTTGGGAACCTTGCAGAAAGGAAAGGAAAAGTCCTCCAGCAATTGAGATCTGGGTGGCCCAGGATAAGCAGCTGCAGAGGACAGCTATATCTGGCAGAGCTGTGCTGGGCAGCTGTTGACCCATTGTCCAGAAGCACTGGCTCACCCTGCCAGGCATATGCATGTGGCACATGGGTATGTGTGGCAGAGGAGTGACATTGGGGCTCAGCCACTTGCTTTGGACTGGGAACCTGAGAACCCCAGAGAATGCTGGGGAACCTGCAGCACAGCTCCAAGGCTTTATCTTACTTGAACGCATTCCCAAAGCAGACAGGCAGAAGGTGAGAGGGCAGGGTGATCTAGGTCAGAGGACCCCAAAACCAGGGAGAGAGTGGTGCTGCCCTGCAAATGGACACTCCCTGGGCTACATGCTGAGGAGCAGGGCAGGGAAGCAACTGGGGCAAAAGGAGTGTAAGGAAAGGGAAAGATTACAAGATTAGGGCTGACACTCCTTTGAAAGCAGTAAAACAGAAAAGCACAAAGCTGTGGTTTAGCCCTGGAGGCTCAGGCACAGTTGCTACACAGCCTGTGTAGCAAAGAGCCATTTCCAGCAAATTTTAGCCTTATCTATGCCTTCTCAAGAAGAATCACCCTGGAACAATGTGACAGCTGTGGGATCTGATAATGCTAGTCGAAACTGTGGCTCCATTTAGTGCTTCCTGGTAACCTTTCTTGGACTACTGTTCAAGGTCTCACGTGCCATTGTATCTGTGTCTTTCACAAATATGAATTCCTGAGCTGACTAATGCAGTCATATCTATCCCACATGCAGTAAAACTCATCAGGCTCCAGTAATTGTGGCATTGGCTTAAAATCACAGGGTTCTTCTTGTTTTATTTTAAAGGTCAGAAAAAATCTTTCTTTTATTTGTCTTTGGCTTTTAAGTTTTGTAGACGTTAATAATCTCAAAAATCACATTGAATTTGACTATAATTTTTAAATAAAACAGAAATATTCTTGCATAATACTATGTCATCATGAGCTGCTGTTTGTTTTTTTTTTTAAATAAAGCATCGTGGGAACAGTTAATGATAATACTTGCAATTAAAGTTTGGATAAAGAAGGAACATTACAACTATGTGCAACAAGTAATGCATCAGGTGGGCACGGAGGCACTCTCCATCCCTGAAGTAGGTGCACTTTAAATCCGATTCCTAGCAGTACATTTATCTGCAGCTGTGTAAATCCTAGGCATAAACAGAGGTATTCCCAAACAGCACTGAGAGTTCACTCCCATCTCAGCTGGGTTTAGCTCCATGAAGTCAAAGAAAGCACTGAACATATATTAGCAAGGGTAGATTATAACTGACTTATGTTAAACAATTGCTGTTTACTTCTCTGCCATTTCTTGGACCTGGATAAGTTCCCTCCCTACAAACATCTGATAAATCTCTTCAAACAGATATAACTTAATGTATCCTCCTATATGCTTATCCCTAGGCTTCTTGATCTCAACTCATATCTGACTCCCTGCTGAACAAGCACTTAGGAGTATCTGATTTTCTTCTGTGAATTTTGAATACAGGTCCACACATAATTTTGTATCATGTCAATATAGTGAGTGTTTTGCTGAGAGGAAACACTGACCAGTTTTCTGCTCCACGTTTGTGCACAGAATCATCTTACTGGGTGTGTTGACCTGATTTTCAGGTATAGAATACGCAAGCCACTGTCTCAGATATTCTTTCAACAAATTCTTCTATAATGCAAGTTGTAATGAAAACACGAACAGGTGCTACACAGCAAATTTTGCTTATATGTATGCAAACAGATAAGCATAACCAAAGCCAAATGTTTTCTCTTTAAAATATAATTTACTAGACTAGCTAGAGGTTTGGTTTTGTCTTTTGAAAAATAAATTAGATTTCTACCAGAAGAGTGAGAAAATTTCAAGACATTTCTCAAAGTTGTGTCAGAGGAATCATGTACAGTGTAAACGTTACAAGGAGAACACACCAGTGTTTGCCATCCTATTTTGTTTTACAGCAGAATGCAAAGTTTGGGGTATTTCTTTAAACATCAGTGTAAGAAGAAAAGAAGCTTACAGCACAGATGTAATAATGTTTACCAGCAATCATGTTTAAAAACTTAGGAAAGGAAAAAGAACTCAATGAGCTCAAATGGAGCTCAAATGGGATAGAATTCTATTTCTTACCTGTTTCAAACTTGAGGACAAGCTGCCAAATACACAGTGCCCAAAGGACTGCAGTCACTGCACAACAAGTAATTCCAACCAATATTCTGTCCCAGTGGAGTGAAGGCATGTTGTGGTGAAGACTGTTTGCTCTGCTATAAAATGGTATTATACATTCATAACCTTGTGATGGAT
Organism: Jacana jacana; assembly: GCA_013400555.1. Lineage (NCBI taxonomy): Eukaryota > Metazoa > Chordata > Aves > Charadriiformes > Jacanidae > Jacana > Jacana jacana. The sequence continues at coordinate 33,066 of VZTM01021166.1, forward strand.
AAACCATTAACTACTTATCTAGTAGGCTAGAATTTTAACCTTTTCTGTCCCACTTAGGAAAAAACACAAAAAGTTTTGGTGGAGAAGTAGCACAGCATTATTTCTATCATTTTCTACCTGATAAAATATTTTACTTAAAAAAAGGTGTTAAATGTCATGTCTTCTAATTACTATGGGAAAATGTCCCAGCTCAGACACCCAGCTACATTTATACCAACAAGGGCTAAGGCCTGTTACTTGAGTGTACAGCACAGCAAACCTCTCCTTCCTCCAAGCAAAGCATCTCCATATATATGTATGTGGAAATATATATATATAAAATATTCTCCTGGGAATTGGCTCTGGTTCTTAAACTGCATGTGATCTGAGGAGATGCTGGTTGGCATGGGCCAAAACTGTGCCAGGCAGCATGCTAGCACCCGAGGGATTAATCTTGCTGTGTGGCCTGGTTTCATTTGCTAGTACAGCCATAACCGCTGGGGCTCTGCAACAGGGAGGCCCCGCAGAACGTTGGGAGATGGCCGTGGAAAGGTGAGAAGAAAGTTCCTCCTCCTGCAGCAATGTTCCTCTTGTGCTGAGAGGTGGTGGAAATGCTGACTGCATTAGGACTGGCCTGGGTCAAACATTTGGCATGCACTTTCGTGAGAGCTCCAGAATTGTTAATATGCTTCTTCAAACATCAAAATGTCTTCACAATCTGCTCACAGAGGTTTTAATTAAAGACAGGCTGTGCCACCGCACCAGTGACTAGCACTGGAACAAACCTCCAGCCAGCACAGGGCTGGTTGCTGTCTGTTAGGTATGTCTCTGTCTGGCCAGGAATCTGCCTGCCCACCAGTGGTAGCCATTGGCTTACATGTCTCTCTCATCCTAGACCTTTCTCTCTCTTTGTTATTCTCATTAGCATAGAAAACAGAGAAGGGAAAAGGTGCTGAGGTCAGCACACAGAGGAACAAGAGGAGGGTATTTTGGCTGTGGCACACAGCTGATGGGTGAGAGGTAGCCAGAGGGTGGGAGGAAACAGTCATCTCCCTGTCGCAGAGATGTTTGAGCCTTTTAACTCAATAAAATGCCAAACTGCAAATCCCTCTCCAAGGGGGCTGCACAGGCACTAGCAGGCTTTCTTGATCAGAGGGGGAGAAATGGGGCTCTGGGTGGCAGGGCAGGAGAGCTGCCTCCTTTGCCCAGAAAGAGCAGCTGTGGATGGAAGCCAGGTGGCACAGCTCCAGGGTTGGCACCATTCATGCATCCCACTGCCCAGCCACCCCATGGGCTAGGAAGCATTTGCAGAGTCCTCCAGGCAGCCCCCGGCAGCCTGAGGGCTGCATGTCCCAGTTACCTCACTGCTGTTGAGCATTGAACAACCACAACACTCACCTGGGGAGAAATGTCTCATCACAAAGAACATTTAGTACCCTCACATGTACAGTCTCTTGCTATAAGTAGTTCAATGTTTGCTTTTGTGGGGTTAAAAGGGCCAAGAGTTTAGAACTGGGTCTGAGACACACAGGAAGATGTCTGTTCCTGCGCAGGACTTGTACAAAGCAGAGCATAACCACTCATGATTTGGACAGACTGGGCCTTGCAGATGGGGAAACTGAGTCACGGAATAGTCCAGCAACATTAAGTTAAGCTACATCCAATATAGCACCAAGTGTGAGGATTACAATATATTAAAAGCATACCCAGTTTCTGAATCACAGGTCTGAGTACTTTGCTAGTAGAAATGCTGCTAGGGGAGGGATAGCAGGGACTTTGTATACTTGCAGAGATTTTTAAATTACAAACTAGGAACAAAATAAGAATTAATTCTTGTGGTTACTGACACTGCCCATTCTGTTCAATGGAAACAACATCCCCTTAATTTCTTTACAGAGCTAACATAATCATGGACACCTTTGAGCAGGCTGGTTTTTTTAGGTACGTAAAATACTGTGAGCCCAAAACCTTGGGTTGCAAGCCCAGCTTTGCAAATGGAAGACAGTTTGTGAACTGGGAAGTGGGATTGTGAGCAAAAAAGCTCAGGAACTTCTAACTTCACATGAAGATTTTACATAAACCGTACAGAAAAAAAAAAAAAAATGCATAAGGAACCAGATGAAAAAACCCACACACAAACAAAACAAAAACAAAACTAAAAAAACCCAAACAAAAACCCCCAATAAATACATTCTAGAGGACAGAGCACTTTTATTTATGAAAACATTAAGCCATGTTTGTATGATAGAATAGTTGAACTGAAAGAAAACCTTATTACTTGCAAATTTGTATGTCTGCTGCAGCTGCAGGGAGACAAAACCGTTCTTGAGTGAGTTAGATGTATTTCTTCTTTCCTCCATTTCTTTTAAGCCTTAATTAGAGCCAGATGTTTCTTATTTCCTTTCTTTTTTTTTTTTGTTTTGTTTTGTTTTCAAGCCCGAGTAAAGTGTGATGCCAGCCACCAACACCATCTTTGACATTTTTTTGTCAGCTGCATCTAGCTGAGTCAGTCACAGAACAGTAAAATTCCAACAAAGCAGTGCAAGCTTTCACTCCTGGTGTCATTCCCATCCAGAGCGGGAAATGGGCATTACGGCTCCTGGACCAGCCATACAGGAGCCATAAAATCCCAGAGTGTGTTTGAGAACCTTGTCCCAGTGGTAAATAACACTGGAGTCACGCTGGAATGCCATATACCATGAACGCAGCTTCCCCTCCAATGGTCTGAAGAGCACTGGGAGTGATTTTTGGTTACTTAATTGCAGTTGTATAAATCTGCAGTCTATTTTCCATATCTTCTTCCTCCTTCTCAGGAGGCCCTGGCTGGTAACCACAGATGTAACCATTTTTGCTCCAATTTCATGCCCTTACTGAGACATTGACCTCCTAGGTACCATCCCCTGCAGAATATTTTGTCACTAAATGGCAGTGGTCTATATGTGAGAGCTTTCTGAACCAAATTGCAAAGTATGCTGTAGTATTTATAATTATGTTTTTCAACTACTTTTAAAATGTATTTTCATTCTAAGAAGTGTTTAAAATATAGAAACCTGTGAACTGCAACCATTACATAGCAATGTGTTACAAATTACTGCTCTGAAAAAGTCATCTGAGGACTAGTTATGCCTTATGTGACAAATATTATGCTTTTTACTCCCACATATTTTGAGCAAGCACATATTTTACCTAGAATAGATTTTAAAGGGAAGTGTCCAGCAGTTCTTCAGTTGTCTTTCTCCCTTTTAACAGATGAGCTGTTGTTGCCGCAGTCCCTGGGAGTCAGGCTTGTTTCCACTACTGCACATGCTGAAGGGCTTTTTGGATAAAAAAGCTATTCTGTTTTCTTCCACTAACTTCTGTACCAGTAACTCCTACCCCAACTGCAGCAGTTCAGAGGAAATGAACCACATGGGAGAGGGCATTAAGATAC